>JAKSZU010000006.1:78898963-79136463 GCA_026018925.1 Tupaia tana
CAGTCGCTATACATCATTTAGATTGTAAAGAGACTTTTCCTACCATGATATACACCTCAGTCAAGCCCAGTTGAGAATACTATATGCATCATCATCAACAGATAATGTTTGATCTTTTAAAGAAGCATAAATAGCCCTTAGCCCCAGTCTTCTGGATTCCATTATAGGATTTGAGAGCAAAATCTAACTGAATAGGTGAAAAGTCCCTCCTCTATTCAGAATGTATCAACAGACATGCATTTATCAATACTGCTGGAATATTTGACCTTTTCCATTTCTCAGTAAAATATGCTGTTTTGAATTAACTGCTTTTATATTTCTAATGCAAATAAGCACATTGTAGGACCTTTTCTGTAATTTCAGAATAGGAGTTATCTGGTAAATCTATTTTTTGGGAAAATTATTTGATTTCAATAAAATCTTTCTATGTAATTTAGGATGATTTACTATTTAGTGTTGGTTATTATAACTTTTAAGAAAATTCCTATTTTATTCTAAGTTTTCCATATACTGAAATTCTTCCCAGAACATAAAATAACTTGGCGCTATATGTACTTTAGTACTAGTTCCAGGTTCCTGAGGGAGACTTTGCATATCAAATTAAAGATATGATCAAACTAGAGAATCTGATTGTAAGACTCTTTACCACTGAGAGAGTATTGCCTTTTAGCAGCTAATTATTATTTTCAGGGGAGTCACTATTATAAGGAAGATTTATGTTTCTGTTTTCATCTTTCAATTAACCCAGAGCATTTTATTTTCAAAACTATCCTTGCTATGACTTCTTTAAGAATAAAGAAAGCAATAGTTGCAAATAGAATATCTGAATATTAAATTTTTGGTGAAATTCAAGTCATCAAAACTTTGTACTCAAAATATTTTAATATAATCACCCCTGATCATTTTACTATCTAAAACATTTGCAATATAAATTAGAAAAATAAAATTTTATGTTGTAACTCATATTGCCTAGGAAAGTATAGATTAACTAAAGTCTTCCATATATATCATATTGCCATCAACTCATTTGTGTGTTATTGCTATCTGAGATTAATTAAATATACTATTTCCAAAATTCTTCCATTCTGCATGACACACTATGTTCTGGTAAACTAAAAGTCATACGTAATATAATTCTTTTTTTTTTTTTTTTGAGACTTTTTTTTTGCTATAGGGTGCATGCACCCGCCAGACAGACAGACAGAAAGTGAGAAATCACCCCCCAGAGGGGATGGCCACGCCACAATCCCTTCTCCTCCATTCTCCTCTAGGGATCTTCGGCACGCACGCACATGTACCTGGCGTGAGTTTTAAGCTACCGGGTCTGGGACGCGAACCGCGGTCGACTACATGGGAGTCCAGTGACATAGCCATTACGCTAACTGCTGGTCCCAAATGCACATAATATAATTCTTCAAGTGAGAGTTTCTCATTTAAGTATGTCGTAAGTTCTTTAGTTTACATACCAATTTAATATGGAATATATAGGAGAACATCTCAAAATTTTAAATATTTTTGAGACATCCTACTTGTTATTATTAATGTATCCAGAGCTTGATATTTCTGTAATATCTTAACCAAAAACAGGGATTTTTTTTTTCTTTTTCCTTTTTTTTTTAAGAGTTTTTTTTGCTATAGGGTGCATGCGTTCGCCAGAAAGACAGAGAGAGACAGAGATATAGTAAGTGAGAAATCACCCCCCAGGGGGAATGGCCACGCCGCAATCCCTTCTCCATTCTCCTCTTGGGATCTTGGGCACGCACGCACACGCACCTGGCGTGAGTTTAAACCTCTGGGCCTGGGACTCTAACCACAGTCGACAACATGCGAGTCCAGTGACATAGCCATTACGCTAACTGCTGGTCCCAAAACAGGGATTTTTTTTTTTTTAAATGGAAGTAATTTCTGTTAAGAGTTGATGTATAAGAAGGAAGACAGTTAAAGTCGTTTATTTTTTATAAAGCTGATTGATTACAAAGCTGCTTTTCCTTAGAAATAATGTTTCAGTGTTGTGGAGTTGTTTGCTTATGCTCAAATCTGATTTAAAAATCATGCACTTGTCAAAATGAAGGTTTGATGTGGGTTTAACGTAATGACATCATTAAAACATACAGAATGTATAACTTTCATTGCTGTCCATTTAAAATATTTAATTTAAATAAAAGCAACTTTATTTTCAAATTTTATATTATTCTTGTTCTTAAGTGTTGTAACAATTGCAGACAACATATTCTTTAAGTTTTGTTGAGCATCTACAGCGTAATCTTTACAAGGGATGGTACAAGGGATGGTGTAAAAAAACACAAAAGGATCTAATGAAGCAAGGTGGACTTTCTAGTTCAGAAGGCCCAGCATTAGGGTGAATTGGGTTGACTGATAATTTTGCATAGAGACTGCAGACTTGCGCCCGAGAGGCTGCCAGGTTGGGTTGTACCTGGCTGCCTTTTCGTGTTCCCGCAAGCCGCAGGTATGAGCTTATGACGTTTGTTCTGTGCTATTAGAGCACATGGGGTATGTCCAATCCATAACTGCTCCTAGGAACGTGAGGGAAGACACTTTGCCTGTCTTAGTACTGTAGAGATTAAAGTGTTTTTTTTTTTTTTTTTTTTTTTTTTTTTTTTTTTTTTTTTTTTTTTTTTTAAAAAGAAGATCTAAAATGTGAAACAAGGCATGTAAGTTAAAGCTGCCCACGGCAGCTTTAAATTATGTGATTCACACTTATGCCAGATGCTGCTAGAGGAATTCCTTGGTTTCTCATTAACATGGAGCAGTCCCCTTAGACTTCACACATAGTGGCCACTCACAAGCACATACACATACATTCATGCAAATACTAGGGACGATCCGCTGCGAACGTCCAACTACACAAGTTCCGACAGAGGAGGCTCGGGAAAACAATTCATTTCAATGACTTGAGCTGCCATTAAAAGCTGTCATTTTTTTTCCCCCTCAATAAACTTGGCTGAAGACTCAATGTACTTAGAACAAATGTCCTTAATGAATTTGGCTTACTGTTTTAAGATCTCATTTCTGAGTTTATTTGAAATCTGTATAAAAGGGCATTGCTTGACCTGAGTAAAGTTAAGGATGTTTTTTCCAGGTGAAACTATAATGATGATAACATGTTAATTTCTGCTGATAGCCACTTTAGTGTATGAAATGCTTGGATTTATAGAACCAGAGCCTCAATGTATTAGTAAGCTTTTTAAAATTAAAATGTGTTTTATTTTGTTAATTATTAATCAGTGCCTTAGTGTATGGATTGCTCTTCAGTTTTCCTTTTATTCCTTAATTTTTTCATGTGGCCATTTACTGAATTTACACATGGTACTTAATTGAGTTCTATGAGTAGGTAGGTTTGATAGGTCCTGACTCCCTAATTGCAGTCCAAAGGTAGGAGGATTTGGTTAGCTGGTATCAAATCCCCAATGTTTTTGTCCAGAGACTATAAAACTCCTTTATTTTCTCTTTAACAAAACAAACAAAAAACGTGGAAAAAGGTAGAGACTAAATTAAATATATTATAAACATGTATATTACTATACTAAAAATGTTCTTTCTTCCATTTAACCAAAATCACCAATGTAAACATATTAACTCTTTATATTTGTTTGCATTTCTACCTTTTACCTATTTATCTATCTACCTATTGTTTAATCTATGTATTTATAACTCATTTGACTATCTTTCTTCTTGGCCCTATGGAGGAAACATAGATGATTTTCCCTACAATTTAATAGAGAAATAAATCGACCTTTAGTAGATATGCTAAATGTGTGATTTTTGGTAATTGTTGAACATTTCATAATGTAAATGATTCTACACACTATATTAAAGTTATTTTGCTTTAAAAGAGAATGTGATTATTGTGAGGGTAAAGACATCATGCAATTTCTTTATTTATAACTCTTGTACATTCATGATTCTCTTTATAATGGGTATTAAAACTTTCAATAGACTGCAAAATATATTCAGCCTTGCAGTACATAAAATTTGTAAAAGTCAAACGGGATAATAAGTAGTTATCAGACTTTGTTCCAAAGAAGGAACATTTTGAAAGAGAAATTTAAAATACAAAATTTAGAGTTGAAAGGTATATTTGCATCTAGTTCAATTTCCAAATTGAAGTCCTTTTCAAGAAACATTTAGAAAAATAATGTTTTCAAATCATCATTATCACTACAGTCATCATCATAATCTAATAAATACCTAAATACATACATCACTGTACAAAGGATAAATGATTCATCTGGTAGATTTTTTTTAACCTAAAGAAATGGTATTAATATGAATAGACTTACAAAAGAATATACTGATAGAAATAAGGTTAGATGCTTCTCAAAAGCATGAGTTATATTTAGATTTATATTGAAGTCAAGTGGTTTGTTTATTTTTTTGCAGAGTTTAAGTGTTGACTGTTAACATATTAGACCTTAGCAGAATTTGAATTAATGCCTATTATATTGTCAAGACTTTTTTGGAAGAGTAGTGTTGTAGGTAAGTTTTCGGATGGAAAATGAAAAGATTTCAAGATATAGAAAAAAAGGAAAAGATTTCTAGATATTAGAGATTCAGTAAACAAGATACATTAAGCTTCGCCTAAATATTTTCTTAGAAATTACATTATGAGATAGGTAAAATACAGCTAATATATCAAACAACTGAAACCATATGTCATTTTCTTAGAATTGTAATAACAGGACTGATAATTCATCTTTGAAAGAGTAGCTTTAAAAATCATAAATATGCAAGGGGTTCCATGACTTAGGCAAAAAATCTTTGGGAAATACACAATTTTCCTTCATGTCAATGAACCAATTGATGAATTAAATTGTTCAATCAAGATACACGTCCCTATAGTGAAAAAAATTCTAATGGAGAGAATATTATTAAAATTTAACTTAAAGAAACCATCCTCTACTAAGCAAATAATTTCTCCTGATATCTTCCTAACATCATTCAAATGTACTTTTGTAAATTATACTCTTCCTGGAACTATTAAAATAATCTACTAATTCTGATTCTAGTTACAGCTGTCACTTAATCTATTCCTGATAAATTGTCACACTTGTAACTTTGTTCTTTTTCTCAGTTTAAAATTGCACAATGTTAGTGAAATGTTTAGACAAGTAACCTTATGAAGGAAGAAGTGTAGGTTAAAATAAATGTAACATTATATAATTTTGTGTTGTCTCTGCAAATAGTTTAAAAATAAAAGAGAATAAAATTACTCATTTGACATTTCAAAGCATTGAAATAAGCTTTGATAATACCTATAGTTATCATGAACTCCCACGATCTATTGTAGAAAAAAATCTTTACCTAATAGTTGGAATTCATCATTAAGTCATAATAGCTATATTTGCTAATGCACCTCTTTTCTCCCTTACATTATTTTCTGTTGGAACATAATTTTATAATTTTCATAATGTGTACATAGATCTACCAAGTTTAGGATATAGGCTGGATGATATATCATAAAGCTGGGAGAACTAGAATGTGCAAAAATGCTATGAATATTCACTCAAAGGGAAATTCCCCCAAATATTTGAAGCATTTGGATATTTGGAATGTATAGATTTAAAGAAGTAGAATTTGGGTCTGCATGTTTTAGTTTTCGTACAGATGGCTTTCCTCCAATCTATAGAGCTCGCATTTCTGTCTCTCTTCAGGAGTTCTTTTGATGACAAGAGAAATATTTTATTTGTACATATTTCTGTTTCATATGTAATTAAAACATTAGAGATCTTCTTCCATCCGAATTGCAGTAAACAACTCAGATATTCCTGAATATAATATAGAACACAACTGGAAGCCTTAATACCTGCTTCTTCTTTGAGGTAGATATTTATTAATGCAATTCAACAATTGCATGGCTCTAGTGTCCGCGCACCAGCCTCAGCGCTCTGCGGCTGGATCGTGTGTGGTTTGCATTCAGAGAATTGGCCTCCGAGTGTCAGAGAGAATGTATTCAAAGGTACCTCACATGTGGTTACTGGTAGTGATAATAAAATGAGGACTATCATTAAGTGCAGTGAAAGAGTTAAAGCTAGAAAGCAAATAGATGTTGGGTTTCCTGTGAGGTGATGCAATCACTATTCTTACAAATAGGATTATAATTTAAATTGCTTTCTCATTTGATTCATTATTCTGCATATAGAGAGATTTCTTTGTACAGTTTGAAACTCCAAAGAGAAAAATATGCAGTAGAAACATCTGCATTACAGCATCGATTTTTAGAATCTATAAAATTCGGTCAGAGATTTCCAGAAAAGGGGGAAAATGAGCAAAGTAAGAAGGCCTCTTCCCATTTGTACTTCTGGTCCAAAGGATGAGTACAGGAAAGTCACAAATTTGATAAGTAAAAACCTTCATTCAGAGATGATCCCCCTGGTACGACTTCCTGAGTCCTCCATACTTCCACAGTGTAGCACTTTTGAATTTAGATACATTACAACAGAAGCATCTCATTAGGTCCCATTAGTCCTGAGGCTTTTGGTGCTTTTGCATCCAAACTGTACTGGTTGCTATTTTCAATGTGTCAAAGTGAAATCCTGCCAGTGGAAAAGAAATACAACCCTGAAGTGGGTAGCAGAAAATACTGAAAAAATGCACAGTCATTATATTTTCAAAAAGAAAAATTATGAAATGAGATACGGGTAATAATTACATGGAATAAAAGTACTTTAGAAGTAAAATATGCATTGAGCCAAATCAGTTATTAGGGACAATCTTATTTGCGGGCTTCTTACTTGAGGGCTCAGCATGAGATATGGAGTGGAGGCTGCATTTTTTTTTTTCCCCTGAGATTAATCTTGATTATAAATTCAGATTTTGATAAAATGTGTTTTGAATATTGACTATTTTTATTTTGACATATTGAAATGCTATTAAAAGTGATTAATTTATGGGAAATTTTTATTAATGGGAGGCATCATAAGATTAATATGCCCAGCACTAGGAGAAACTATTATAAGTTAAGAATATATCATCATTTATATTACTATTTCACTTCTCAAAATGATCATTTTGTTGTATTTTTCTAAAATTCTTTGCAAAAAAGGCGACATTATCTAAGTTTTAGTATTGTAGAGAAGTTTTAAATTCACTGATCTCTGTTATTTCATTTGATCATGCTGTATTCTCAAGATCTTACATTCTTATAAGAATTGCACAGGACTCCAAATTGTGTTAATCACAAAAATTCCAAATTTTCTCGAATGTTCACACTTGGTACCACCCTGACATTAAAACATCTGGCCCAAATTCCCATTTACTATGCAATAAATTCACTCTTACCGTAAAGTATATTCTGAATGTAAAAATGAAAATAGACATTTATATGCAGCCTGAGCTAGAAAAAGGTGCTGATACTGTAATTAATATTGTACCATAATATCTTTTTAATCTATCATGCTGCCTTTTGCCCTTTATGTTATGTCAGAAAGGAGTGTAATGAATGAGTGTGTCTGTGAGTATCAGCTTGAATTTGGTGAGAAAAGCAAGGCAGCAATGACATTTCATGTGATTAAGCCAGATAGAGATTCAAGTTTATTAGCTTTCACACAATTGAATGTAAAGCCAATGACGATAAAACTTCAAATATTTTCTGAAAAGATGACTTCCTGAATTTATTTTAAAGCTCAGTTTGAATAAAGGCATTTGATTACATTTAAGAATTATCTGGGTTCTCCGACTTTGTAATGTTTCCTAGGAAGGTAACTCACAACAGTAAAACATCAGAATATCCAACATTTTAGGAGAAAAATGAGGGATTTATTATTAAATCAGAAAAGAATTGGCATAAATCTGACTTGAAACAGCTGTTTAGGGGATTAGTGAAGAGTGTCTTTTCAAGTCCTAAGAATATTTTTTCTTTCTTTTTTGTATCAGAAGGGGGCACTCGTGGTCCACTTTTAGAAGCAGTAGAGCGTTTCTTTTGTTATACGACATTCAATAATAAATAAATAGCATTTCTGTTTAGCATTGAGGCAATTGTATGCAAAATTAATATTGTAAATATCCATTGTTAGGTTAAAAAGTTAAATAATTAAAAGTTTGTATGCAAATATAATATGATGCTTGTGTTCTTTTAATGTAAGAAGATAGCACAAAATTAAGAAGTGCTGTTGTAGCCAACTTGAAGTCCCAGTTCTTATTGCTTGATAACCCTATCGACGACTATGGTGATAAAATAGATTAATTTCACACACACGTACACACACACATAAGGTTTCAGTGAATTGTATTTTCATCTCTCATCATTCACCAATCTGTAGTCAACACCCACCATAAAAGCCTTTTTGCTATTTATATAACTTGTTATACCAGAATTTACTTGCATTATTAATTGCAACTTAAAACAAATTGACACAATACTGTAGTCCATAATTTTTAGTGTGATTTAATCAGTGGTACATATGCACACTTTAAGGGGATGATTGCATTTGACTTTTCATCTCTGCAGATCTCTGTTAAAGATAAGCTGTAAATACAGTGGTTATTCTGCTCAGCGGCTGGCATCCCGCAATGTTCAGATCATCTCTTTAGAATAAATGTGCCTGGACAATGTGGTATACTAATTCCACAAATTGAATAATTGAAGAATTTCTGGGTTGCAGCAAGAGATGTAATCGTTGTCCTTGTTGTAGGTTCAGAAGGTGGGCATGCATGTACCTAGGGAAAGGGGGCAGATGAAAGCTGGCAGCCTCTTCATCTACAGACGGCACAACTCCCTGAGTTTAGTAAGACTCTTCCCCTCCCCCAGAACCCTCCATGTAAGTGTTAAGATGTTGAGACATGCATTATGTTTTACGTTTTCCGTTAAGTTTTGCAGAAAATCATATGGCTAAGTAGTACTTGTATTATAATGGAAAAAGGTGTGAGGAAAAGCCCTCCAAAAACAAAATCCACTTGTCAGTTTGAATTTGACATGTTTTATTACATAGTAAAACCTGTCAGCTTAAATTTTAGAGATTTACACCTAAGTTGTGACTGAAAACAGGTAATTGTCCTTTCAAAACAGGTATTTTAAGTATATAAATGGAAATTGTGGTGGCTGTGTGCTTGTAGAGTTATCTATTTTGCTGGCAAAGTGAATTTAAAAATTTTAAGAAATGTTTCTGGTATTTAAAAAATACTAGGAATTACTTAAGAGAATGAGAATTCAGGAAGCCTGCTTTTTAACAATAGTGTACAAGTTTACATTTGAATTTTGCTCAGTCACCTCACAATGCTGTTAGTACATATTAGAATATAGCTTTCCAAGATTTCATAATGCAATTTTAAGTGTACATTTAATAATAAAATTTCAAATGTAGTTATATTTGATTGACATTAAAAACTAAAATTATCCTTAATAAAAAAGGTGTGTTATAGATATTAAAAATATTCAAGTGAATACAGGCATTTATTTTCTATTAGGAGATTCTTTTTTTTTTTTCCTTTAAAGCTGATGGTATTAGGCTGAGTTTCTGAAGCCTAGGCTAGAATATATTTTTCTGGAAAACAATGTGGTTCAGAGGAGAATTTTCTTCCTCTATTTGAATCCCCAAATTTCTTTTAGATTGATCATTTTAAAAGGCTGTCATTATTTTGCTTTCTCTTGCACCCTGGATAAGAAAGAGAGAAAAAAGAATAGAAAAAAAATCTAAGAAAAACAAGGAAAATTAGAAAGAAAGAAGAGAGAGCAGTGTAAAAGAAAGAGAAAAAGAATAGACGGAAGGAAAGAAAAAAGTGAGAATGTCAGAAGGATGTGGCAAAGAAAGGAGAAAAGGAGAATGTCTTGGAGTGATCTATACATTTTGATGAATTGACACTGGTAGTTTTTTGGTGCTAACTTAGGAACAGTGTGATCTTGGCAGCAGCTCTGAGATAGCACATCTCAACTTTCAGAACAACGTGATTTAAAGAAACTGTGTGACTCAGAGGATAGTTTTGGCATTGAGTTTGTGAGAAAAGGAAGTTTTGCTTTTGTATTGCTCTTCAAATATAAGAGAAAATTCTGTTTCTGCCAACATAGATAAAAAAGCTATCCAATTATTACAACGCCAGCTTTCTCTTTACAAATATCAACTGTAATTAAAGCAAAGAGCTAAATATTATAGAGAAAATAAAATGGAAAATGTTGGCGGTTGGAAATTGGCTTGCTGTGGGCTTTGTGGATGGGTGGCATTTACTAAGTTGTACCAACTCTGCTTTACGTTTTTAGACAACATTAAAAGCTGAATTGTTGATTTGCCTGTTTTTTAGCATTAGATCAGCCCTGAAAGAATCATTTGCTCAAATATTTTTCCCACCTGGTAATTTTCCATCAGTATCTTCAATAATAGGCATATTTTGGTTGTGAATAGTATACTAGTAAAATTTTCCTACCTTATTTTATATTTATGTGAGTGTATATTCAGACTTGACTATTATTTTTGATAGATCTCATCTATATTCTTCTGAGTTTTGCCTAAAGAGCTATGTCTAATTTGTGTGTTTTCTTTTTTTTTTCAATTTTGCCAGATGGCATATGGAGAGAGAGAGAGAGAGAGAGAGAGAGAGAGAGAGAGAGAAGACGAGAGGAGAGGAGAGGAGAGGAGAGGAGAGGAGAGAAAACATCCCCTTCTCCCTGTAAGATATGGTCACACCAAAATCCCTTTTCCTCCCTGACTCCCTCGTTTCAGATTTTGGGCACACACACACATGCCCATTGTGATTTTCAAGTCACCAGATCCAAGACTCGAACCATGCTGTCAGCCGTGTGGAATCCAGTTGCCTTAATCACCACACCATTGGCTGGCTCTGTGTGGTCTTTTTTGCTTAAATTTACTATGACTTAGGTTTCCCTATTTTTCTTTAATGCCTAACTAAATATTTTCTCATTTTACCCTTAAGCAAAATGTCAATTTCTTGACAGACAAAACATTGCATCCTGAATAAAAGGAAGGCAGTATCCACACCAGCACTTTACGTAAGTGGTAATGTGCATCCTTTAGACCTTCCGTAAATTCTGAGCTTCCACCTGAAATATTGCACTGTTAGCTAACAGCAGGAGAGAGCACGTGTGTATACACGAGGCTTAGTGCTATCAACATTTCTCTTTTCTTACACATTCTAGATACGGCCTTTACTTTGTTACATCTCTAAGTGACCAATAAGAAAGTGGAATTACCTGACCATTAGAAATGGTTTAAAACTACATAGACATCTGCACTGAAATGAGAAACTGCCTGAGATATGCTGGTTGAGGTAAAGGATAAAAGATGTCACAGAACAGTATGTGTAGTATGAAGACTATACATGGGCAAAATATTTACAGACAAATATCATGAAGCCTATAAAGAAAACCGTTGATAAGGATTGTCCCAGAGGAGGTGCACTGGGGAAAAAGCAGAACAATCAAAAATACATTCCTCATTAAACATGACAATACAGGGGCTGGACTGTGGCACTCTGTGAGGCAAACTCACATGGGAAGGTTTCTGTTTCACATCCAGATGCCTCCCCTAAGCCTACTTGTGTCCATGACCAAGCTGGCTGAAGCTGGGGGCGAATCAGAGTGTTAAGACTGTTGGGCTTGCTGTGTCTCTGTCTCTGTTCTTTGTCTCTCTCTCATTCATAGAATAAATATAATGGTAGTGGTAGGATATATATAGAAACTGAGGAGTTTGATGCCTTCCTTTTCATCTTTATGCGATGGCAGAGGCAGAAACTTAGTGTTTTTTTTTTTTTTTTTTTTTTTTTTAGAGAGATTTTTGCTATAAGGTGTGTGCAGTTGCTAGAGAGACAGAGAGAAGAAAGCAAGAAATCACCTGTCCCCCAGGGAGCTGGCCACACCACAATTCCTTCTCCTCTATTCTCCTCTTGGGATCTCAGGCAGGCACGCACGCGCCTGGTGTCAGTTTTAAGCTGCCAGATCTGGGACTCAATCTGCAGTCTACTATATGGGAGTCCAGTGATGTAACCATTATACCATCTACCGATCTCTAAATAGATTTTTCAAATATTTTGTGAGAGTATCTTTTAGAATCCAAAGAGTATTGGACTAACTTGGGGGCAAGATGATAATTTGTCAATAGTAGCTAGTTTATATTACCTAACCAACATCAAAATAATAACCCTTTTTCCTTTTTGCAATGCTTAGAACTCTATTCCCCAAATAGTCAGCTGACCTTCCCAGTGATGTTCAGAGACTTTGGGTCAGCCACAGGGCTAGAGTGTTTGTGATGCTGGGTGGGAGATGCGGGGTGGGGGAGGGTGAATCATTGAGTTTGTTCCTGTTTATTCAGATTATAAAATACTTCGAGAAGATCAGGATAGTAAATCCTTTCATGGCTTTTGAAAAGCACCAAATAGAAGAATTTTTATTTAGGACCAGAGACATTAATGGGAAAATGGGTGTGTGGTGACTGAAACCAGTGGTATTAACATTTTTACTCACACTAAAATAACGGCCTCTCTGTTTTATCGTCTGTGTTTTAGCTCTGGATCTCATTTTCCAGATTCTTATGTCCCAGAGATATAGAATCTTCTTAACAGAAAAGGTTTTGGAAAGCTCATTTTTCAGAAACTTCAGAGTATTTTTTGTTCAGAGGTCCTGATTTTGTCCTTGTCAGTTTCTGAGCTCCAGCAGTCTCTCCGGGTGGCACAGGAGAGTAAGCTCATTTTACTCAGCTTCAGCTCCCCACAGTTTGTTGGAAAAGGTGAAGTCTTCTCCAATTGAATAAGACATACTGGTTATGCCGCTGGACTCCCACGTAGTAGACTGCAGTTCGAGTCCCAGACCCAGGCAAGCCACTTCTGTAGCATGCATGTCCAAGATCCTGAGAGGAGACTGGAGGAGAAGGGATTGTGGCATGGCCATCCCCCCTGGTGAGTATTTCTCACTTTCTATCTCTCTGTCTCTTTCTGCCTCTCCAGTGAACCTACACCCCCTATAGCAAAAATCTCTCTTAAAAAAAAAGCTATTTTATTTCCTACCTGTTCTCAATTACTGCTTCATTCTTTCTTCAATGCCTACGAATTCTCCTGGTTGACTTCCCAATATAAGTAAGAGAAATATTTTTCTGACTATTAAAATTTCCCTGAGGGTAACACATGGTAGGTGAGATCCCTGCTTTGATACCCCCTTCTGTGCGTAGAAACATGTTTTGCTTGTACATTTTGCCTGTGGTATGCCCCTGACTCTGTAGATGTGTGCATGTTTTTGTTCTTTTTTAGCCCAAGAGACCGTTCCAACAAGATTGTGATATTAAATAGATCAGATAGGATGAGTAATATTAGTCATGGGGTCATTATGTATGTTTCTGTTCATACATTTCTTATTTATAGACCTATAATTTTTTGCTTAATAATATGCTGAACTTTCAAATTTGCTCAGCGTTGCCGAGGCATGTACTGTAAATATCCTTTGCTGAAAGCAGGTCTAGAGAACATACTCAGGTGCTCGTGGAAATGTGCATAAGATACCAAAACAGAGCTTTTCTTGTTTTCTTAGTTCTACCTGGGATCCCAAGGTCTGGAGCAGAATACATCGTACGTGTTCCATGTTTGCATGCAAGGGGCCAGACCTCCATGTTGGATGTAGGCTAAGAAACATCCTTCAGCCTTAGTCCACACTCAGTTCTTTGCTGCACAGAACATGGCTGAACAGGGTAAAAAAGGCTCTTTGGATCCAAGAGATTTCTTTGGAGAGTCATCCAGGTGGGAATGGAAAAGACTAGGAATTACATGGAGTTTTACAAATTAACAGGGCAAAAGGCATTACCTGTTTCACAAAGGCTATAGATATGCAGACAATTCACAGAAGCAGAAACCCAAATAGTTAAAGCAATTACAATGGACTTGCACCTTCACTACTAAGAGACAAAGTGCAAATTAAAATAAAAATGAGATGCAATTTTGAACTTAGCAGATTGGCAGAAAAGGAAAAGCCAATGCTTGAACCTGTGGGAAGTGGTATCCTGTGTAAAAGCTCTGACGATGGAAGCATAAATTGGTGCAGTCACTTTGGCTACCAATTTGCTAAGCACCATTACATTTTCATGAATGAGGATACCATAGAATTTAGCAATTCTGCTTCTGGGCATGTATCCTAGAGGGGCACTGTCCTGTACAGTGGCCACAAGACACATGGTTACCTTTAAGTTTACATTTAAATGAATGAAAATTAAATAAAATGAAAAGTCCAATTTCGCCAGCATGCTAGACAGTTTTCTGTAACTCACGAGCCACAGCACAGCGTTATTTCTATCATTGCAGAAAGTTATATTGCACAGTATTATCCTTAAGGAAATACTCCCCATATGCACAAAGAGAAATGTAAAAATTGTTTATTTACACATTTTTTTAAATGCCAGAGAGTACATGAATGTGTTAGAGAGAGAGGGAGGGATAATCATAGGACAGTTTTTTGAATTAACTATACCAACGTATAACTTATGTTAAATTATGTTCAATATTATCAAACAGGTTATAAGTTGTGACAAATGTACTCTCCCTTGTAACTGACCATCACATTTACATCTATTATATCCAGAACATTCCAAGAATTGTTACAATTCAATAATAAAATGAACAGCCTAACTAAAAGTTAGCAAAATATTTAAAAAGACACTTTATATAAGAGGCAATACAAATTGCCAATAAACACATAAAATATGCTTAACATATTTAGCTGTCAGAGAAGTGCAAATTAAACCTATAATGGGACACTATCATGCACCCATTAGAGTGGCTAAAATGAAAAAGAATGACTATAGAACTGAGCCCATGGCCTAGCAGTTAAAGGAGTCAGATCCCAGATGGCTGACTGCAGCTTGAATCCTGATCCTGGTGGCTTGGAAAACACACCAAGTACACATGATGTGTATGTGTGTTTAAAAGCCAAACAGGATGGAGAAAGTGCTGTGACATGACCATGTCCCATTGAGGGGTGCTTTCTTCCTCTCCCCTTCTCTCTATCTCTGTCTGACTGTCCCTCTCTGACATCATATGTGCCTTCTGGCCATAAAAAGTAAATGAACAAAAAAACCAAACAAATAATTAAAAAGAGATGACAATGTAAGTGTGGGAAAAGTTACAGAATAATTAAAAGTCTCAGATAATGCAATGCAAAATGTATAGCAAGTTTGGGAAAATTTTCAGTTTCTTACAAAGCTTTGTGAATCTATAATTTTTTACATATGTATTATACAGAAAAGAAAACCTATGTCTACTTGAAGGCTTACACACAAGTATTCACAGTACCTTTATTAACAATAGCCCTAAACTGGAAACTACCTTAAATGTTCATCAATGGAATTTCTGAGCACAAAAATTTGATAACTACTACTGCTTTCTCTGTTTCAATTTCTTATTATTCTGCAGTCCTAAAATCAGACAAAATCATGAATGAGCCAACTAAATGCTATTTTATTATCTCCAGGAATTAATGTTGTTTTATGAGACAGAAAGCGAGTGAACTAAATAATTGCCAGTTATTCAAAAACTAGCCATTTGTTAGAGTTTGTTTAAATAAAAAACAATTACTCAATACGAATTTAATTTTTCCATGATAGTTTTATGTGACTTTATATTACTAGGATTAAATATTTGCCAATACCTGAATACTAATCTATAATCTATAATGTTCTCATCCTAGATGCCCAAGACATTATATTTATAGATGGAAAAAAGATGAACAGAACTATGTTTATGATGTAATAATACTTAGATGACACCAAGTAATAAAATCATATATATTTATTTATTTTGATAAGACTTACAGAGGTAGCTATATATAATTATTTAAAATTTGGTGACTAAAAACAAAGTAAGTTTTTGGAAAAATTGTCTTGGTCAACAATTTTTTTTTTTTTATAATTTAAAGTCCATTGTGTAAAACCAGCTATATTTGATTTCTCAAAAGTGCCTTTAAAATTTATTTATGCTGAGTGCTTCTATCATTGTACTTTACTCTATTTGCCCTCTTAACCTTCCATACCCTGCAAAAAAGCATCAACGAAATAAACTCAGAAAAAAAGAAAATAGGCAATATCCCTTGTCTGGGCTTATTTTCACATAAGAAATCGTAACCAAGTTGTTGTTTCCTGGTTTTGAATTTCTTACAAAGATACATTCATTGTATAAAATTGTTGCTTCATGCTTTTGAACCTAAGACAAAAAGCAACTTTCAATTCTTGATTATAGCTTCTCAAAATATACAGTATAATTAATGTTGAAAGAGTGATTATATTCTAAGTCCTTGTTTCACACCCATTCAAACTTTCTCTTGATTTTAACTTCTCAAATTTTAGACACATTTTTAGAACAAAGGTGAAATTTTGTGGGAGACAGAGAGAAATAAAGGACAGATATGTTATAATCATTTTTATTGCATGTGAATATTTTATATACATTATACTTGTTTGAATTTTCAAAATCTAACCATGTCTTACTCCTTCATGTTCAACTATTCAGGGAAGCATTCTCTATGAGTTTTCTTTCATCTCAACCCTTTTGTTACATACCAGGGTACATAGGTTACTTCCTTCACGCACACTGCCATAGGTTCCTCTTTAGTATCAACCACAGGAAGGCTGAATTTTTTTTTTTTTATTATTTTCTTTTGTTTCAGAAAGATTTATGAGAAAGGTTCTGAAATAACCTAAAAAAAAGTTTTTGTCTGGCTCTAGATACTGAAAGCTTGCATTTCAAATGTGGCAATTTTTTTTTTTTTTCTATTTCTTCCCCTAGTGTTAAATGTATATTTATGCTTACTATTGATGTTGTTTTCAAAGCTTTTCTCATGATTTCCTTGTATCTTCTCTCAAAAGTATTAATAATAATACATAGATTTCTCACTTCTTTATAATTTTAAAATATAACTATTTTGCAATCAGTCAATTACAGGGAGAAAGGTTCTAATTTGTGAAATGCACAAACTGAAAGTTTCAATAAGATTGAGCACATTTCCAGGATCTTTGAAATAAAGCAATGTAGATAGCATTTTCTAAAGTAGTCTAGTTCAGAGACCACTTCCAAAACCAAACCAAACCAAACCAAACCCCAAAAGAGTAGCTTTAGTTTTTGACTGCTCAGAGCAAGAATGAAGCCTACTATAAATTCAGTAACGCCTTTAAAGATATGTTAAAAATGTTTTCAAGACAATCATTCTTTTAGTCCCCAGACAGTAGTGTATTTTTATTGTTATTAGAATTTCCTTTAATAGATTTTTATATCACAATAATGCCAAATTAGTAATAGTGGCTGAATAATAGAGCCCTAAGTTTTCCTGGTTTTAAGTGCTATGACCAATCCACTTCAGCAATACTTAAGACATCTAAGATGTGTAGTAGAATGTTTTAGCCTAAATCTTTGGAGGTTTCCTTTGAGAAGGAACAAAGAAGAATTTTGATTTCTTCAAAGATTAGCTTAGAGCTCAGGAAAGAAGTCTTAGCTACAATTATAGATGTGGAGACCATCAATATCTGATCCTAACTTTGGTAGCAAAGCTTACAAAGATTCAAAAATAGTAAACCAGGAGCAAAGTCTTGAGAAATCTTGAGGGGATTTCAGTATTTTAGAAATGAGTAGAAGCAGAAAATACAGAAAAATAACAGCAGGAGAGGTAGGCAGGCAATCAGGAGAGAATACTATTATAATAGCTAACGAGAAAGTGAATTTTAAGAAAGAAAAAACAACACGTACATCTGTATTGAAAATATGTATGAAAAAAATAAGTCTATAGAATTTAGGTAATCAACCAATAACTTTAGTAAGAGAAATTTCAGTGGGATGCCAAGGGAATTAAACAGTAAAGAGGAAACAAACAAAAATTATGGCTTAAAGCTAAATGGGAAGTAAGGAAGCAGAGAAAGCAAATGCAAACATTTTTTCAAAAAAATGTTTCCTGTAAAGATAAGGTGAAAGGGTAATAGCTGAAGGTGGTTGTTTAAAGAGAAACATGTTAGGTTGGGAGATAGTTATAAATCCCAGTAAAGAGAGTAAAAACGTATACCCTGGAGCCAGACAGCGAGAGTTTGACTCCTGGATCTGCGACTTACTAGATTTATGAATTTTTAGATCATTTGTTGTTAGTACTTTTCTTTTCTTTTCTTTTTTCTTTTCTTTTCTTTTCTTTTCTTTTCTTTTCTTTTCTTAATGCATTAAATCCATGCATTTTCCTCTAAGCTTGTTAGCTCCATTTCTCTATGTTGTATACATATTGTCATTGAGATTTCTTCTTTTATCTAAGGATTTTTTTGGAAGTGTGTTTTCATCTTATAATATTTTCAAATAACTGGAATTTTTCCAGCTTAAAAATATATTTCTAGCTTTATTCCACTGTATGATCACAGGTCTTCTCTGAATATTTTTATTAGTATAAAATGTTTTGTGTCATGTTTTCTGGTGCAGCACACAATCAATTTTGGTAAATGTTCTACTTACACTCAGAAAGAATGTTTACTTAGCTGTTGTCAATGCCTACCAATTAAGTTATTTATCTTTTTGTGTTTTCTTTTGCTATTGAAAAATTTTGTCTTGTTTATCTGAAAATATCTAAATTTTGTTTTCTCTGTTGGTGGCTGTTTTTCATAGCATGTAAAATTTTTGGTTAGCAGTTACCATTTTTCAATAAGTTAAACAATAACTATTCCTCCATTGCTTGCTGGCTTCCATCATTTCTGTTGAAAAGTCAACAGAGAATGGGTCCTCAAGTTTTTACTGCCTTGATTGATCTCCAATGCCTCTCAATAACTATAATTGATAATTTTCCATATAGTTTTGTGGAGTTTTTTTTGATAGTATAATTGGTTGATTTTAAGTATCTTCATTATAACTGGAAGTGAAAGACCTGATATGAATTTTTAAACCTACACACACACACACACACACACACACACACACACATTTAAGACTTAAAAAATTTTTATTGAGATATAATTTACATATAATAAAGTGCAATGATCTGAAGTGATTGGTTTAATTATTTTAGCAACAGGATATATCCATGTTCCCCAAATCCAAGTCAAGATATACATTTCCACAGCCAAGAGATTTTTACATGTGTCCTTTCCAATCATTTTTCTCCCCATTCCCTGAGGCAAGGATTTTCTTACTTCTAGTGTCATGGTCTCCCTCTTCCTCTACTTTGTATAAATATACACATACCATAGAGTATGTAACTCTGCATAAGCATTATATATATAATATTGCAATATATAATTTTATGTGTAGTAAGATTATGTGTGTGTATATTTGCCAGAAAACCTGTGGCTCACATGACAGGGAGAGAGAGGAAAATCCCCAATGGGGCATGGTGACATTACAGTCCTTTTCCTTTTTGTCAGGATTTTTGGTATGCATGCAGTGTACCTAGTAAATTTTTCAAGCCACTGGCATTGTGATTGAAACTGTGGTTGGCCATGCGGTATCTGTTTTGCTTGACCACTGTGGAGCAACCCAAGACTAAATATTTTGTATCATCTTTTATCAGTAAATGTGAGTATTCCCTTCAGCCAAAGTGAATTGAAAAAGAAACTAGGGGCTAGCGGTTAGTGTAATGGCTATGTCGCTGAACTCCCATGTAGTCGACTGCGGTTCAAGTCCTGGACCCGGTGGCTTAAACTCACGCCAGGCATGTGTGCATGTGTGCTCAGGATCCCAAGAGGAGAATGGAGGAGAAGGGATTATGGCATGGCCATACCCCCTGGGGGGTGATTTCTCGCTTTCTGTCTTTCTGTCTCTCTCTGTCTCTTTGGTGAGAGCACGCACCCTGTAGCAAAAAACATCTCCAAAAAAAAAAAAAAAAAAAAAAAGAAAGAAAGAAAGAAAAGAAAAGCTCAATGTGAGTGGTTTAAGAAGAGAAATACAAAAAAATTGAACTGGTTTCTACTCTAATTTGTTGAAGCATTATTGTAAACTATATATATGTTAAAAGAGAGTAGTCTTTAGAAAAACATGGTTTTCTATGTGAGAAGTGGTGTATTAAGAGTCTGAATAAATCTTAGAGATATACTAACAATACCTTAATTTCTTCATGAGAAAAGTAATATATCACAATCATCATTTTAAAAGCAAATTTGAGCCAAACAGATGCTAGGATTGAAGAAAAGAGGGGACCAAGGAGGACAGAATTTTTTAAGTCAGAGAGAGGGAATATGCAAAGAAACGAAGAGAATTTAGTGTAGAGTGTAAGAGACTGCCAGTGGGTGAAGAGAGCAAACTCATTTGATAAATAAAAGATAAAATAAAGATTTAATTCTTTTTAATTTCATTAGGTTATAAGACTTTCTTTGAATGAAATTCAGCACTGAGTTTTATTTATAAAGAACCACTGGTTATACTTTGAATGTACATAAGATTTATCATGAAAACAATTTGTTTTTAACATTTTTTCTTTCTTCTGTGGTATTATCAATTTAATAAAATGATTCTTCTCTTTTTGAACTCCATTGTTCTCTGAACATACCTTCCTATCTTAAGCACATACTGTATTTCACTGTCAAATGAGTCTTAGTATAGTATCTCTATTATCATAGCTTCTTGTTCAGAAAATCAAAAGAACTTTCTACTGGGTCATGAATCCAAAAACATTACCACGTAATTATTGTTATTAAGGACCTATTCTGGGACAGTAAATTGGAGTTGTCCTGAACAATCTGGATATATAGTCATCCTCATTTTCCATCTATGATTTTCTCTTCGTCCTTTCAACTGTATTTATTTATTTTCAGTTGATGAATAATAATCATATGTATCTTTGGGGTTCAATGCAACATTATGACATACATATATATTGTGAAATGATTAAACTAGGCTATTTAACAAAAAATTATCTGGAAGTACTGGCCTTGACTTGACTCTGACAATGACTCTTTTCCTAGCTTGGAATTCATCCTTTTCATTTTTTGCAAAGGTATGAGCAAAAATATCCAAGGGATGCTGCCATGTATTTGGGATAATAATGAAAAGATATTGGGACCAGCAGGTGGTGTAATAGGTCGCTGGACTCCCACATAATTGGCTGAGGTTTGAGTCCTGGACCCAGTAGCTTAAAATTCACGCCACGTGTGTGTGTGTATGTGTTCCCGGGATCCTGAGAGAAGAATGGAGGAAAAGGGGTGTGACCATCCCCCCCGGGGTGTGATTTCTTGCTTTCTGTCTCTTTGTTTCTGTCTGTCTCTCTGGTCAACACATGTGCCTTATAGCAAAAATTTCACTCCCTAAAACAAAACTGATATTGTATCCTATGGTAGGCCTGAGGGGGCAAGAAGGTCAAGTAACTGGCAGAGGAACACAGCCACTTGAAGAGAGGCCAGAATAATAAGCACTATAATTGTATTCTTATTCCTACCTCTGTGATGCTGCATTATTTTGCCCAGAAATTAGCTCATATGTGGATTGGTCAACTAGTGAATTCCATCTACCTTATTCAGCAGTGAGTTAGTGGTATCCCACAGTCCACAAATGGCCAGCAGTGGTATTAGCCATACTTATTCCTTCTTTTGCTGATCTTTTTCAGGAAGGAGTTTAATAATATTATTTCCTATCACAAAACAGAATGTAGGATTTAGAGAGATAATCTAAATATGTGTTAACAGGTTATTGCTCTCATACCAATTTCTTACTTTTAGTTTTATAATTTTTAAACACTAATCAGGATTGTCTTTGTTAATGTGTTTTCTGCAAGAATAAAGAAGTCTATATAGTTTTCCAACCCTCATAATTAATATTTTACTACTAAAGGCAAAAATATAAGAGAATTATTGAGTTTTTACTTCTTGCTTCTCATGATTTATTGATCTATATAAGAAAAAAAAGCATGCTCAGTATCAGCATACACTATGTAGTTTACAAATCACTTTAATATATATCATTTTATTACATTTTCTGCTCTTGTCTTTGAGTTCACTGTAAACAATCTCTTCAGCCATATTTCATATCATTTTCAGATTCTTTTTTCTACCCTAGTTTGATTTCTGTTGATGATAAATATGAGACTAATGTCTTACAGATTTCACTCGCTTCTTCATTAGTTCTACAGATTTTTCTTGGCCTCCAGAAAGGTGTGGAAGCGTTTTGAAAGTCACATTTTTTTAAAATACAAATTTCTATTCTGATATATTGGAAATGGTGTATTTCCCATCCATTTGCATGTTTCCCTGTCATTGTAATATTTAATTTCTTTAATGTTGTAGAAATGAGTTGACCTACAAGCAAACTTTTTGCTACGTTGAATTTTGGCACAATGATTTTGACTCATTACTTGTTTTCATTTGTAAGACCATTTGTCTTCTTTTTATATCATCAATTATGGACTGTACTTGCTTTTATTGTAACATGATTAACATTTGTACTTTCAATATTTTCTGATGCTGTTAGAAAGCAAACCGAAGCCTGGTCACTGTTCTTGTTATGTCCTTGTCCTCTCTCCATGCTTCTCCAAGTCTGCACATGACTCTCTTCCCTGCATTTCTGCTTCTTGGTGTGGTTTGTTCCCACTCTTTGACTGTTCAGATTGTTTCTCACCAGGCTGTTACATATCACATCCCAATGGCACTGAATGCCAAATCTCTTCCTTCCCCCAATATTTTCCCATTTCTCTTCTTATCTTACATATGACCCCAGCTGTGTTGACTTCCTGTTTAAGAAAATGCTTTCTTCAGTTTTCAGTTTTTCCACTCAACACATAACCCCTTCAGGTTGTGGACTTTTAATTCATTCTGCTGTTTGTTCATGTCACTTATTATTTAGGCACTTCGTAGTTAGTACCTGTGAAAGTAAACTTGCTATATTCTTCAAATATAAGCTTCCTTTTATAAAAAAACATTTAGCTCCCACAGAAGGTTAAGAAAAGCCAGAAAGATTTATTCTCACCTGCTCTTTGCATCAGGTACATGAGGTTAGCATGTGGCTTTATCCCTGCCTGAAGTAACAGACTTGGTATAGCCTGATGCTCGGCTCATTTTAAATAGATATTCTACTTAATACCAAGGTTGAGAAACTCCTGCCAAGTCTAATAGGCATACATGCTTTCAGGTAAATAGAGCTCATAACTTTACAGCCCAGAACAGCAGGGGTTGAGTCAACTAAATTTTTTATTATAGTCATTTAGAAATTCATTTAAATATTGCTCATCAGCATCCATTGATCTCCACATTTTTCATACGGGCCGAGAGACTGGTGCACATGCAGCCGTAATGTATTTGAGTCTATCAGATTGTTTATGCAAAATTTCCTGGTACATTGTGATGAGTTCGTTTTATGGTTTGTTTTAGGCTCTCGCAGTACTGATAGAAACTCCATTCCAACTTAGACGGATGCATCTTGTTTAGGTTGAGTTACTCGGGGTTGATTGGTGTAATGAATTTCTCCCTTATTGGTCCACAAGTTAATTCTTTCGAAGTCAATAAGTTTACGTACATAATAATACAAATACACATTTCTGTTGTTTCTGGCTCAGTACATTCCTGCAGAAAGAAGTGGTTTTACTGCTTAATGAATGAAAATCATTGCTTAAGACTAGGATTATGGTAAATGTTCTTTTGCACTGAGTGAATGAAGTGAATTACATTGAGCTTCAACTTAATCTCTTAGATTTACATCCTGTGATACAAATATGAATTTGGGGGCAAGTCATGTCTTATATTGTTCAAAAACGTTATATTTTCTATGACCTTTCATGTGAAATATTGTTATTAAAAGTACATATAGTATTTGTATTTTTACAAATTAAAAAATGCAAAAATATATGATTTTTATGTTTGTTAAGAATAGACCTTTGATTCCTCAATGACAACCTTGAAATTGAATTTAATTAAAAGTCAATAGTTTCAGACTATTAAAGATTCTGAGACACTTGCTTTACTGTGACATATTTCACATTCTCTTCCTCGTACAATGATGCTTGTTGAAGATGGTCGGACATGCAAGCTTCCTGCCCATCTAAAGCCCTCTGGCCCCCTTGATGAAGTTATAGAGACAAACTAGGAATGCTTACTTCAGTCTTATAGAGTTATGATTCTGTATTATAAGTGCATATTTTCATGTTTACATTTCAAGGAACTATAAATTTTTTAGAGAGATTCCTGGAGAGGGATTGTGAGGTTTTCCATATCAGTTATTTTTAAACTAAGTGTGGTGCCTAGGACCTTAGGGACACTTCATAAATACTTGTCAATGAAGGCTTGCTATAAAGTGCTTATCAGTTTCAGTGAGGGATATGTAGAAATATAATTGAATATAATCTAGTTGCTGAGATGGTGCATATATAAAAAAACCAAAAATGCTTAATGCCAGTATATATGTACTCTGAGGATCAGTAAGGAAGAGACTTCACTTTGGGCTCCAGGAGGAGTTATCATGTGGAGGAATCTGAGCAGAATGTTCAAGAATGGTTTTTATCCACTATTAGCCCAGTGTTGCTTAAAGGCGAGGATCTCACACTTATTTATTGTTGTATTCTTTTATTTATTTATTTGTTTTTTGCCATAGGGAATGTGGTTGCAGGGTGTATATGTATATATATATATATATATATAGAGAGAGAGAGAGAGAGACAGAGACAGAGAGAGAGAAAGTTAGAAATCACCCCCTCCCCACCAGGTGGATGATC
The DNA here is from genome assembly GCA_026018925.1 of Tupaia tana. Lineage (NCBI taxonomy): Eukaryota > Metazoa > Chordata > Mammalia > Scandentia > Tupaiidae > Tupaia > Tupaia tana. The sequence goes on from JAKSZU010000006.1 coordinate 78,923,550, forward strand.
ACACTGCAATCCCTTCTTCTCCATTCTCCGGTCAGGATTTTTGGCATGTGCACACATGCCTGATGTGAGTTTCATGCCATCAGATCCAGGATTCAAATTGCAGTCAGCCATGTGGGAGTCCAGAGCCTTAACCACCATGCCACCTGCTGGACTCTCATTGTTGTATTCTTATTGCCTATCATGCTAATACAAAGTAGGTGCTTACTGAAAGCCTGGTAGATGGAGATGCAGGAAATAGTTCATAGGTCAGAGTATGAGGTGCACAGAATTATGAAACTGCATGGCCTTTTGAGGAAAGAAAGGGTGACCAGATCATCCTAGCTATAGCATCAGACAGTCGACAGTTGTGGCTTGAAGTATGGACCATAGATGTGAAATTAGGGCTCTAGTCATGGCTTTGGAAGCTCAGGAAAGCTACTTCATCTCTGAGTCTCAGAAGATGATAAATAAAATGGGAAATATATCTATCAGTGAGTTTGTTGTGAGAACTAATTGAGGTAATATATGTGAAAATACCTAATTAAGTGCCTTGTGTAGAAAATTCTTAATGAAAATGTTTTAAAATGCTAAATGGAAATGCAGAAATTACTGAAGCCAGATAGTATTCGATTCTAATGTTTTTTTCTAGATGCTGTTTTGGTTGGGATTTCCTAGCCTTGATTTGCCATCTGACTGCATTTCTCCTCAGCTAGAGAGAAGCAGACAACTAGTGGTCTCTCAGCAGTTTGGTTTTGCTTCTCTGGAAGTCCTCACTGAGGACATGCATGTTGCTTTATCTTCAACTTCTGGTGTATATGGTAATTCTATCACGTCAATGGCAGAGTTCATGTGAATCTCATAGGAAGTGATTCAATACATTCTCCTTTGTATAAGGTTATGTCATTTGGCATGGGTGAAAGCCTCATCCACAGGGAAATTAATATGCTGGATCTGTTATGTCTGGCCCTGCATATTTGCTTTCCACCTATTTGTTTGTTTATTTTGTCTAATTTGCTATAGGGTGTGTGTGCTGCTGAAGACAGACAGAGAGAGACAGAAAGAGACAGAGGGAGAGAGAAAGCACTCCCAGGCAGGATGACCATGCTGCAATCCTTTCTCCATTCTCCTGTCTGGATAGGGGGCATACCTGCACACATGCCTGGTGTTTTTTTTTTTTTCAAGCCTCTGTGTCTGGGACTTGAACCACACAGTGGGCCATGTGGGATCCAGACATCTTAACCACCATATCACATGGTTGGTTCTACCCATTTTTCCCCATGCCATGGCCCTTGCTCTTTGACTTCCCATTGTGGTTTTGTGATGGAAGGTAGAGTGGAACATGAACAGCAGAGGAGAAAATGGTTTATGGTTTCCTATGTTCTCCCCTGATGGGATGGGGATTGGCAGTGTCTGGGTTCTTTTACTAAGATCACGGAGTCTGCCAGGCAAACCCTCCGCCAGGGTTCTAGTAACACTTCTCTTTCTCTGCCCTTTCCAGGCCGGTCATGGCTTTCTGTTTCTGTGGCTATTTGGTCCTCTTATCCCCTGTTTCTGATTCCTTAATCCTATCCAATGCTTTGTAAATTATCTATTCATTAAGCTTTATTCAATTATCATTTTGAATGAGTCAACTATTTTTTCAGTTCAGCTATTGAATTCCAACCAATACTTCTGGCAACTCATAAATCTGAATATTCATTAAATACTCCTCCAGTAGCATTTTTTAGTAAAGGTTGGTGCTCAGTCTAGCAAACCCAGCGTCAGAACTGAGAGAGAGACTGTGCTCGTCACTGCGGTTTTCTCTTACACTCGTACATATGCAGGACTGTGGCTGATATACGCACTCCTCTTACCTGGTTATTACATTAATACAATCAAAAAGTGCTAGCATTTTGGCCTTCGTTGCTCTAAATATGCTAAGTATGTGTTACATATTGGCAAATATTGAAATAGTAATTGAGGGGATGCTGGAAATCAAAATTAATTACATCCTGAAATGAACTACTAGATGGGCATAAATAAAAATGCTTTGTCTTTTTTTTTTTTTTTTTTTTTTTTTTTTTTTTCCTGATAAGAAGTAGCTCTTGTTCCAGATGTTAAGATGTCACTCTGTGATCAGTTAGTTTCACAGCTGAAAGTTTAGTTTCAAGTTTGGGGCTTTTTATTAAACTTTGTTCAAATGAAAAGCTTTTTCCTCTCGGCTATTAGGTTTATGCTTGAAATATTACTATCTGTATATGTTTGCTTTATGTTTGATCTAGAAAACACAGTAAGAGATGCATCATTAGGATGCTAAAAGTACATATATTAGTGAGTGAGCGATGGAATGAGGGTGCTCCTGGATATTTATATTTGTTGACAAAAGCCACATGATGTGAATTTATATTGTATTCATGATAAAGCAGTCATTGGGCATGATTAGAATTTATGTGAAAATGGGGTAGGTAGAAGAAATAAATTGTTGGTTTGTGCAAAGTGTTATCTTTGTCTTTAAGGGAGCATATTCCAATGCTTGTGTTTTGTTATTCTCATTTCAGTAGGATGTATTCCTGAATGACAGATGTTTATTTGACAAAGAAATTTTGGTCTTAAGCAGAATGATCTAGCACCACATTTTGAAGTCGATGGTATTTCATGTTCTATTTTTAAAGTATATATCACGTTATTAAAAGCGTAATAGCTCCTTTATCCAGTGTTGTCTTGGTCTACCCTGACAACAAAAGGATAAATACAGTGCATACTGGGGTTCCTCTGGTAATACCATGAACATGACACATGTCATCCTGTGATAAATTGGCTCTGTGTCTGTTCAATTTCAAATCTAAAGCTCTGGAGGCAAAAGTGTTAGGAAGCAGGCATAATTCTGGCTAACAGAGGCCTCATATGCACAAAAATTAGTGTGCATGGAACAGATAACAGAGAAAGAGAGCCACAGCAAGAGGAAGTTTGCACAGGTTTGTAGACTTCCTGGGGTTTAGGTAGTATTGGCAGATGTTAGGTGGGAAAAAAACATCTGTAAGCATGATAATGAGCGTTCCCAGAATCTGAAGTGACAACTGTATCCAGCACAAATGCTGTCTTGTTGCCCTATTTGCATACCAATTAAATTTTAAAATAAAGAAACAAATATTGGGTTACTGAATTTGTTTGACAAATAATCTGTAGGGCTTACTCAGTACAACTGGGTCAGACATATTGGCTGTTTGACAGATGTTGTATCTATGAAAGATTTAAGCAAAAATATATCCAGATTGTTACCACCCACAGTTTTATAAGTAGGAATCTGAAATGGGTTAGAGATGGTTTGATACCCTGAGGCAGCCACCATGGATTGCTTATTCTCTGTGCTTTGATAACGCATTCAATAGGTGATATTTCATATTTAGTTTTTTCAAAGTAAGAAGTTTTTAAAAAATAGCTGTCTGTAAATTTAACATTGCATTTCATTATATCTTTTTCTTATTTTTTAAGAAAGGACTTAATATATCAAAATAAGTTATTTGAATTTGGCTATTTTAAAGAGGTAATTCCAATATTCACAGTCATCATATCTGAGGGCATGATTATTGGGTTGTCGGAAAAAACCATGATGTATTTTTTTCTGCATAAAAATGCATCATGACTTTTTTGACAACCCAGTATATGCAAAAGAGTTGTCAGGACTTTTCTCTAGAAGCTTGACAAGATGAAACACACGCATACACATGCGCACACATACTCACATTTATGTATCTATCTTTCTGTGTATATATTTACCTTCCAAATTTGGAGTATTTTCAAATATACTATATGATTTTTGGATTTTGAGATGCAAAGCATTCTTTCTATAACACATGCCTTTTGAAGGGAGAAATTTATTTTCTACTGGATGTAGCATATTAAATAGAACAATAGGATCCCAGTATAGAGTTCTGTTCAATAAACCTAGAATACCTGGGAGATGCCAGGCACTGTGTTAAGTCCTGGCAATGTGAACATGAACGAGAAGAGTTCAGAGTCTTAAAAACTTTATAAGCTTGTTTGGAAAACAGACTTAAACATAGATTATTTCCATATAATCAATATACACAAGAGGAAAAGTAACACGCCATAAATCTTATTTCTAGGAGTTCACATGTGAAAATTCTTCTGGGAAATTGGATACCAATTTGTCTTTGTTTTACACAATGGACATTTTTCTGAAATGTGTGCAAATCAAACATGTAAATTGAATCATATTTCCCTTGATTAATGCTTCAGAAGCACATTTTATTGCCATTTGCATGTTCTTTTCATTTGGTTTATTTTCAATAGGTGTTGGATTTTCCTGTTAAAATTCTCTCTCTCTTCCTCCTAGTACTCCTGTCAAGTAGTTAATCATTTTAAACCCTTAAATTCACTAGAAGTACTTGCTGTTTGAAGGACCCCTGAGGTGAATCATTACTTAAACTGAAATAGCTTTGTTTGAGCAAAAGTTACATTTTAAAATCTATTTTGCAAAAGTAACTATCCAAAATATCTTCTTCAAATGGTACCTATGTGATATTCTGCTTCTGACCATTGTGCTCGTTTTGGTTTTAATTGCCAGAGGGTGTATGTGCCTCCCAGAGAGAGAGAGAGTGGAAGAATGCATTCCCCCTCCGCCCCCCACTGCCCCTCTCAAAAATATATGGTAATGTTGCAATCCCTTCTCTTTCATTTCTCCATCCTGTTGGGTTTGGGGCATACACACACAGAATGCTTTTGAAGCTGCCAGGGCCAGGATTTAAACCATGGTGAGCATTGTGGGATCCAGCTATGATATATACTAGACTTTGAGACTGGAATCAAAACGCTACTTTGGTTAGTAGGATATTCAAATAAAAAATTAACTTTGGTGAGTGTTTTCTCATTGACATACATTCATTAATTCATCCAGCATTTAATGAGATGTTATCAAGTGCTGTGGTTACTCATTATTTGAGGCTTTTTCTCCTCCCTACTAATTCATACACTGTGGCAGATGCAAACTGATGGGCACAGCATTAGTGTATAGAGGAGTAAATGTCACAAAAGGGACACTTTTGAGTGTCCAAAGCCTGCTAAGGAAACCTAGCAGGCAAAGCCTGCTTAACTTAGTGGCAAAGCCTGCTAAGGGAACCTAAGATGAGGGAAGGACAGAGGTGGGAAGAGTACAGTGTGACAGGAAGTTATCAGTTTGGGTCGATCTACACCTGATCTACACCCCAGATTAAAGGGTGCATCTGAAGGTGCCTCAGGAGAGGTGAGATGCTAAAAGCCTTTGTATTCTAGGTTAAGCAAGGAAGATTGCTTTATCTTAAAGGGATACATGCGCCACTTCCATGTTTCAACAGGGAGTGACAGCATCTCGTTTGTGTTTTAGAGAGTACGCTGAGAGTTGTTAGTGTATCTAGAATAGCTGGAACAAATAATCTAAGAAAAAATAAAGCGAAGGTTATTTGAAAAACATCCTTAATGTCTCTGGGCTTTCCTAACCAAGCAGTATCAAGGAGCATAATTAGATTTTAACCACCTTATTTATACTGAGTGTATTTCAACGGGAAATTCACAGAAGCTTTTATACTAGCATGGTTTCTTGTTTCCAGCTGGCCTTTCTTATCCCCAAATGCTCCCAGAGGGCTGAGTCGCACTGGGGAATTCGGCTCAGGTTGAGTATAGGCTTCTCTTGACTGGCCTTGCCTCTGACGACTCCTACTGCTGCCTGCTCTCTGTGGAAAGGCTCCCAGAGGGCAGACACTGTTCCGGCTCCTTTTTTTTGCAGCTGACATTGCTATTGCAGGAACGCCGTGGATGGAGGCCCAAGTTCTTTCAACAAAGCGAAGACTTGCATGAGATGTGACAAGTCTATAGAACTACTTATCAACGAGAGAGAGGCAAGGGGGTTGGCACTTCCAGGAATATGACAGAAAGAAAAGGAAGGATAAAAAGCTGCTATCACACCTGCCACAGAGGGCAATAAAAGATACGTGATATGGCAATGTGGAAAGCTAGTGAGAGAGATGAGTGCTTAGTGAACAAATGGTCTATTTGGGGTAGCAAAACGTATGTTGGCTAGAAACATTTTTTAGGTCATGTTACTCCGAAGGAATGAAGAGGTAATACTAAATCTCAGGATTCCTCTAGCATAGTAGAAGAGCTCTGGAATTAAGGACCTGCAGCACTAAATGTATGCTTTTGTTTTTTGTTTCTATTTCTTATTTTTTAGAGATAGGGTCCTGCTATGTTGCCCAGACTGGTCTGGAACTCACTATCTTCCTGCCCCAGCCTCCTGAGTAGCTGGGGTGGCTGACATGTGCCACTTTGTCTAGGTGCATCTTGGTTTTTAATTTTCTAGTCTGGAAACACAGAAGACCATGCACAAAGATGATCTAAACAGAACCAAAGTACTCCGGAAGTTTTAGGATATTTTTTGGATGCTGTGCATTAATACCCTATTTTTACATGTCTGTCGTTAGTATTACGATAACAAGGAATCTGCTCTGGAAATCCACGTAGGCATAGAGCTTAGACCAGGAATGGTGGTGGAAGTTCGCTTGATCTAATTAAAGGAATTTTACTAAGGGCTAGATCATGTAGCATATATGGGGGGTCTTTGAGATGGAAGTCACTCTGTTCTTACCATTAATTGGCAGACAGACCCACTGATAATTACTTGGAATGATATCTGATACAGGATCAGAGTCATTTTAGTGTAATTAATGGGGTCAGGGATTGGACGTGGGTGTGAGTAGGCTGGGAGGGCAGTAGCACAGCAGGGAAAGGGTCAGGTATCTTCCTGGAAAGATTGGAGCCACACTGGCTGTGGCAAGTAAACCAAGGACACTCCAGAAGAGGAGTGTGAAACTGCAAAGTGTGGGGGGGTTGCTTCAAGTTCAACATGGCTGAAGCACCAACTGGGAGGTCAGAAGCATGAGAGTTAAAGCTGGAGATGTAGGCTGGGTTCCACTTTGAGAAACTTGTAAGAAGGCTGAGGAAGGTAGGGAATTTAGATGTAAGAGTCACTGCAAGAGGGCGCTTTAGGGGAGTTGTTTGACTTGATTGCACATTTGAAAAAGATCTCTCAGATGGATTTACCACAGATGGCTTTGGGACCAGCATGATTTGATGAGAGCAGCACTTGGGTAACACTGTAATGGTCAGGGGAGAGGGGACGACTGACCTAGAACAGGGACAAAGGGAGTGGTGATGCAGGAGACATTCGAGAAAAAATTCAGAATTTCAATTGGTAGTACCTAGTGACCTGAGCAAAGTCAGGGTTGATGGGAGGGGGAAAAAAGCCAATTCTAGTAAGAGGGTAATTAAATCCATTTGAGATATAAGGAATAAAAGAACCACAGTTGCCCGTGCAGGAGTCCAGCGCCTTTAACCACCATACCACCTGCTGGCCCCAGGCTCCTAATTTCTTATTAACAGCAATGATGATTGTTTTCTTTTGTCAGAAGTATAGTCAATAATTAAAATGTCTAAGTTTCTTTCTGCTGTAACTCACCTGTTCAGACAAGTCAGTTTGGACTGCTATAACGAAATATTTCAGACTGTGGCTTAAACAGGAGATCTGTGTTTCTCATTGTTTTGGATCAAGGATGTAGCAGGTTTGGTGTCCAGGTAGGGCCTCTTTCCTGGCTGCTTTCCTCCTGTCTCTTCACATGGCAGAGAGAGGAAGTTTTGGTCTTGGCATTAATCCCATCATGGAGGATCCATCCTCACAATATCTATCAATAACTAACTGCCTCCCAGAGGTCCCACCTCCAAATACTGTCACATTGTGTGTTAGAGCTTCCGTACATAGTGGAGGGAACAGCAAATATTCAGCCCATCGCACCATTATCTATCAAATTCTTTAGAAGAGCAAGAAAAAGTCACAGGTCAAGGACCAGCAGGTGGCCTGGGACCAGCAGTTAGCGTAATGGCTATGTCACTGAACTCCCATGTAGTTGACTGCAGTTCGAGTCCCGGATTCGGTAGCTTAAACTCAGGCTGGGCGCGTGTGCGCCCAACATCCCAAGAAGAGAATAGAGGAGAAGGGATTGCGGCATGGCCATCCCCCCTGGGGGATGATTTCTCACTTTCTATCTCTCTCTGTCTCTCTCTGTCTTGCGAGTGCATGAGCCCTGTAGAGGGGAAAAAAGAAAACTCTCAAAAAACAACAAAAAAAAGGACCAGCAGGTGGCCTGAAGGTTGAATCCCATATGTTTGACTGCACGAGATCCAGATTGGTGGCTTGAGAAACATGCCAGGCATGTGTGCATAGTACCCAAAATTCTAAGAGGGGAAAGGAGGAGCAACGACTGCAGCGTGGCCATACCTTCCATCCCGGGGGGTTGGGGGGAGCCTGAGTGGGTGATTTCTCTTTCCTTCTCACTCCCTCTCTTTCTGGCAAGTGTATGCACCCTATAGCATAAATAAATATATAAATAGGGACCAGCAGTTAGCGTAATGGCTATGTCGCTGGACTCCCATGTAGTCTACCGCAGTTCGAGTCCCGGACCTGGTGGCTTAAACTCACGCTGGGCGCGTGTGCATGTGTGTCCAAGATCCCGAGAGGAGAATGGAGGAGAAGGGATTGTGGCGTGGCCATCCCCCCTGGGGGGTGATTTCTCGCTTTCTATCTCTTTGTCTCTCTCTGTCTTTCTGGCGAGCGCACATGCCCTATAGCGAAAACCTCTCCAAAAATAAATAAATAAATAAATAAATAAATAAATAAATAAATAAATAAAATCTATCTATCTATCTATCTATCTATCTATCTATCTATATATATATAAATTAATAGCAGAAAAAGTCCTGGCTCTGGCTTTACTTGTTATTCTCCTCATGGTCCATTGTTCATAGGTTTCTCTTCCATATTTTTCTCTCTGTTTATGGATGTCCAGCTAATTCAGACAATGTGCATGTTTATATTAGATCCATTCCACGGATGGAGGAACTTTTCTTCCTGTCAACAAGTTTGGGAACAGAAATTACTTGCCCCACTTTTTCTGCTTGCTTTTGCATCCTTACCCACATCTTTGAGCCCTCATCCTATTTTCCCTCTTATAACCTGTGTATTGACCAGAGGAGAAATTGTCTCTTGGAACATCCTGTGGCTCAGAGCGACTTAGCAGTGGAATACAGATCTCTTGAGGTGGCTATTTACTAATGTAAGCTTAGCAATAAATATTTATTTTTTATTGAGAACATATTTTGCCAAAAAAGTGTTTTTAAGGGGCCAGCAGATGCACGGTGATTATGTCAGTGGATTCACACATGGCCAACTGCGGTTTGAGTCCCAGACCGGGTGGCTTGAAACCTATGCTGGGCGCTTGTGTGTGTGTGTGTGTGTGTATGTGTGTGTGTTCCCAAGGTCCCAAAAGGAGAATGAAGGAGAAAGGATTGTGGTGTGGCCATCCCCTCCCCACCCCCCAGGTGGCAATTTCTCGCTTTCTTTCTCTCTCTGTCATTCTGGTAAGTGCTTGTGCCCTATAGCAAAAGTCTTTTATCTTTTCTTTTCTTTTCTTTTTTTCTTTTTTTTTGGAGAGGCTTTTGCTACAGGGAGCGTGCACTTGCCAGAGAGACAGAGAGAGACAGAGAGACAGAAAGCAAGAAATCACCCCACCCAGGGGGTTGGCCACACTGCAATCCCTTCTCCGTTCTCCTCTTGGGATCTTGGGTGCACATGCACATGTGCCCGGCGTGAGTTTAAGCCACTGGGTCCAGGACTTGAACTGTGGTTGACTACATGGGAGTTCAGCAACATAGCCATTATGCTAACTGCTAGTATGCCCTAAAAAAAGTATTTTTAAGAGGAAACATATTTCTTGAAATTCTTATGTTAAACAAGCTCAGCATATTTACAACTCTTGTTTGAATGCAAGAATTTCTAATAGTAGAAATATCACCCAAATCCTCTGTTAATTAAGAAGATAGGAATCCTAGTTTTTGTCAAAAGTCTGAGTAGTTCAGTGGTGGTCCAGGCTGGGCAACTGTCCCTTTTCCTTCTTAAGGCCAAACAGAGAAATCTTTGGTTTAGGAGGGCTTGTGATCACAGAAGGTCTGAGCTCCACCAGGCTTCCTGAACCTGTTTCCTATCCAATAGCTGGCATGTCCTACTGCAAGTTACTCTAGATTTAATTTCTGCTTCAAGAAATGTTTAATTTTTTTTTTTTACAATATACTTAAATCTTTACTACTTGCTACATTTATATTATAAAAATGATTGATATTCATAATGACAGCTCAAGAGCACCATGAAATGTTGAATTAAAGGAACAAAGTAACATATTTCTTCTTCAGTTTCTGTGACAATGAAGTGGATTTTTATAAACAGATGGAGCTAAATTCAAAGTCTTGTTTTACCTAAAGGTTACATTTAGTTCAGCTGGAATGCCTCATATTTGACTTCTTTGGTGAACTGTAGTTTTACTACATGAGCTTACAGAGTGTAATCTTATATTAGATGGACAGAGGGAATTATCCAGATTTATGGAAGGTACATGCGATAATGAAATATTTAAAATGCAAATGGAGGAAATTGTCTTCTCTGCACTTCAATGTATTGAATGTGTTCAAGTCTACTTGGCACAAGTAAGCCAAGTAGGAAATTATATGTGTAAGGATGGCAAACTATCCAGTCACCTGGAACGTCTTATCACTTACCTATGCAGAAGAAAAATTGAAAATGCCCTGAATAAAGGCAAGCGGAACGGTAACGTGCCAGCCCAAACCATCATGGAAAGAAATGGAGAAAATCTGTGGTTGTCAAATTTTATATCAAGACAATAATGTTTCACAATACAAATATACTTTTTTTAAGTACAGAAAGAGATCATTCTAGTTGCATAAAGAAACAAAAGAGCAAGTTGGAATGCAATGACAGTTTTATACTATGATAATGGGATGTGTGACTTTGGTGTGAAATTGCACAGTTGAAAAGCTAGGGTCAGCCTTCATTAGTTATGACCAGTTAATCAGATTGCCAAAAGGCAATCTGATTTCCCATTTTTCTCAAAGAATGCTACTTATGAGATAGGAGTTAGAACCTACTTACAGGTAGATAGGGTAGGGGCCCCACATGAAGTCACTGGTCACTGTGTTTTCCCTCTATGATCTGTTAATGTACAATATACACCCGTTTTACATGTCTCTAAGGAGTTTATGATTCCTTGTCAATAAGGCAGGAGATAGGGATATTGAGCACATAGATAAAGACCCAATAGACAGTCATGATGGCTAAATTCTCATAGTAAAAAGTTGGCTGCATTGGGACTCAAAGTATTTAGTAACTAAATTCTAACAAGAAGTATAGAATGCTATGATCTCCTGACCACACAAAGAATGTGTTAATAAATCACACAGACTACCATATGACTATTTTCTAAAGCCCACTTCCTCATCAGAAAGCCAGCCCATTGCTTGGACTGCTAGATTAAAAATACTCTCATCTCCAGCTCCTCTTTGGCACCCCTTTGGGGCCCCTTCCACTACACTGGAAGCTTTTTCTATTTCTCTAATAAACTTCACTTACTATCCTCTCCATTTGTTCCTGTCTCTAATTCTTCTTGTGTGTCAGATAAGAACCAGCATGAATGTTGGGTCCCACCCAGCACTCCATTGTCACTTTTAGACTCAAGAAGATTAAAAGATGGCTTCCTAAGTAAAAACCAGAGATGCTGGTGTTTCACAGGATGAAGACATGTGCCTCAGGAGAAAAGCTCCTGGGCCCTAATTGGTGCAAGCCTCGACAAGAAGTCCAAGTTTGATATGATGTACATGCTATACCATCTAGTCTCTGCAGACTGACTGGCCTCACCAGAATTAGCACCCAGTATTTTGTAATTTCTATTATGATTTTTCTAGTTTATCATAATCCTACCTACTAGAATTCTACTTACTCCCCCAGATAAAAGATGTCTTAACTTCATTTGATTTTGTTGATAACCTTCAGGTTTAATTACTGAACTTCTGTCTCAACATCCTTGAAGACGTTCTCCTACAAGATCTGCTATTCCTACTACCAGCTGTTCTTCTAACATGTTTACATGTCCTGAGAACAATGCAAGATTTATTTGTTGCGTACAAAGTTTATTTGAGTTCATAAAAGTTCATATTTCTATATATTTTTTAAGTTCTTTGTGTCAAATATTATCAAGTAAACTTTGTTCTCTTTGGGTATCACAAATGAAACTATTTTACATGGAAAAATATTAGTCATATCCATGTCCTATGAAGAAAATGACATGGAACAAATGTTTGTTGAATGAATTAGTAAAAATTAACTACTATGAAATAATTATGAAGAATTCAACAATTTTCTTTATTTTTTATTTAATAGCTTAATTTTCTTACCATATGAGTAACATGATAACTACTAGATTTCAATTATTTATCTTAAATGTCACTCACTTTAGTAAGATAGGTATTTATATTGATTATTCATATCAAAATTTTTTTTTAACTGGGGACAATGTACAATTTTAAATAAAGTTTCATTCAATTGTCCTTTCATTTATCAAATGATTTTAAAATTTACATATTTAAATTTTTGGCTTCTTATTTTATTTCTCATCATTGAGTTACCAATATGCATAGTATGAGTCTCTCTATTTATTGAAGCCAAGTTTACAATTTATAATTTATTTATGGTAAAACTTACTATTTTTTTTCTTTTTGGAAAGATTTTAGCTATAGGGCACATGTGCTTGAGTTAGAGAGAGAGAGAGAGAGAGAGAGAGAAATCACCCCTCGGGGGGATGGTCACACCACAATCCCTTTTCTTCCATACTTTTCTTGGGATTTTGGGCATGCACACACATGCCTGGCATGGGTTTTAAGTCACTGGGTCTGGGACTTGAATTACGATTGACTACGTGAGAGTCTAACGATATAACCATTACACCACCTGCTGATCCCAAAATCACCGTTTTTTAACAGTAGAGTTTGACAAATTGTGATCGATGCTTTAGCATCACCACCACAATAAAGCTACAAAATATTTTCATCACTCCAAAATTCTCTCATGCTTTTTATTCTTTTTATTTTTAATTTTGCCAGAGGGTCAGATAGGAGGAGGTTGCTAAACCACTAGAGGGGCCAGCAGGTGGTATGGTGATTAAAGTACTGGACTCCCACACGGGTGACCATGCCATGTCTTGAATCCTGAATCTGGTGACTTAAAAATTATGCTGGTGTTGGGACCAGTAGTTGGTGTAATGGCTATGTCACTGGACTCCCATGTAGTCGATCGTGGTTCAAGTCCTGGACCTGGTTGCTTAAATGCACATTGGGTGCATGTGCTTGCATGCCCAAGATCCCGAGAGAAGAATGGAGGAGGAGGGATTGCGGCATGGCCATCCCCCCTGGGGGGTGATTTCTCGCTTTCTGTCTCTTTGTCTCTCCTGTCTTTCTGGCGAGTGCATGCGCCCTATAGCAGAAACCTCTCAAAAATGTTTTTAAAAAAATTATGCTGGTGTGTATGTGTGCATGCCCCAAATCCTAAGAGGAACATGGAGGAAAAGGAATTGTCATGTGGCATCCCCGGTCAAGAGTGATTTCTCACATTCCTTCTCAATATTTCTCTCTTGTCTCTATTTATTTATGGCAAAAATTAAAATAAAAACAAACAAAAAAACCCCACTGGATTTGGGACTTGAACCACATAGCTGACCATGTGGGATCCAGGTGCCTTAGCCAACATGCCACTGACTGATCTTCCAATGCTTCTTTGTATTTACAGAATTCAGAGTCTTAAAAGCTTTTGCATCAATGATCACGGTTTTGGATCAGCCTGTTGTTTGAGGCCCATAGTGTGTAACTGCTGAATGAATGACTAACTAGAAAAAGACAACCTAAATATTTATGATTTAAGTAAAATTAATAATAAATACCACTGTTTGCCTTGTTGGAATATATTTAAAAAACATGACATCTATCCTGAAAGAAGTAAAGTTGACAATGTATTGCTTGTGGGACTATATATTTATAAAATTTCTGGTTGCACTTATATAGCATGATCTTTAATAAATCTAAGTTATTAAACTAATAATTCCACTTTCAAGAAAAGTGTTGGAGATAAGCATTGCTATCAAATATTTGTTATAGCATTTTTTTATCATACTCAAAAATTATTATAAAATAGTTAATAGTAGGAAATTGGTGAACCATATTGTCATGTCTGTATAATGGAATATTATATATTTATTAAAATGTTTTGAAACATATACTTGTTAAGAAACATTATCATTTTAATAGGTAAGAATTGGGATCAACTTCCAGGCTCAGAAGTACTTCCACATTTTTTCAGGATGGACAAACTCCCAAAGGTTGTCTGTCGTTCTTATTGATCTGTATTTTACAAAACATCTATAATCAATATTGCTTATTTCATAAATACATTTGCAAAAAGAAAGTTCAGCTATATTTAGGTTAAGTCTTTTTCTAGTTAGTTATTCATTCAGCAGTTATAGACTATGGGCCACAAACAATAGCTGATCAAAAACCATGATGGTAGCCACTTTGGTTTGAATGTGTTCCCCCCAAATTCATGTATTAAAATTTGGTGAGTCATTATATTAGTGCTGAGAGGGTGGAGAACTAATCCCATCATCATGTTGAAAGGTGGGGTCTTCGAGACATATGGTTACATATCAGTGTGGAGCCCCCATGATTAAGTTCTAGTAGGTTTACCAAGTGAGGGAATTGGGCAAAGACAAGTTCTGCTTAATCAAGCTGCTGTCTATCATTTTATCCATCAGCAAGAAGATCCTTTACTGGATGCAACCTTGGACCCCTCCAAACCATAAACTGAATAAACCACTTTTTTTAAAAAGACTACCCAGACTAACCTGAGTTATTAGCAACAGAATGGACTAGGGCAATAAGTAAGAAGCAGAAGATTCTGAGGCCTCTATGCAAAATATTTATGCCAAAGCAATTTTTAAATAAAAGACTTCTACAAAATTCATGCAAAATTTTTAGTTTTAAACCAAATTAGAGGTAAGGGAAAAGTTACAGATAATTTTTTTCAGTAAGAAATTTTCTTGGGACCAGCAGTTAGCATAATGGCTATGTTGCTGGACTCCCACGTAGTCAACCGTGGTTTGAGTCTCGGGCCCGGTGGCTTAAACTCACGCTGGGCGCGTGTGCGTGCGTGCCCAAGATCCCGAGAGGAGAATGGAGGAGAAGGGATTGCGGCGTGGCCATCCCCTCTGGGGGGTGATTTCTCGCTTTCTGTCTCTCTGTCTCTCTCTGTCTGTCTGGCGAGTGCACACGCCCTATAGCAAAAACCTCCCCCCCCCAAAAAAAAAAGAAATTTTCTTTTACCTTTCTTTCTTTTTATTTTTCTTTTTTTAATATGGAATGCCTCACGAATTTGCCTGTCATCCTTGCACTGGAGCCATGCTAATCTTCTCTGTATCGTTCCAATGTTAGTCTATGTGCTACCGAAGCGAGCACCAGATCTTTTAAGAACCATTCAAGAGCCATTTTAAGAGAAAGAACTTTGAGAAAGACCAAACTAATCATAATTTCTTTAATGGTTTTCATAGAAAATGTTTTTATTTTATTTTTTTGCCAATTGTTCTTGATAATAATCCTCAGACTTTAGTTCATGGTTTCATAGGCATGTAAGTCATAGTTGATAGAACACTTGTTGGGTATTGATCTACACATACATATAAACAAATCTTCAAAATTCTGTCATGGCAACAAGAATGCTGACCATGAACTCTGGATACATGTGACCTGTTCATACTGAAATTGCTTAGTATGTCCCTCCAGTCCCATCCCCACCTTTTCCAGTGGACTTGTCTCTGTGATGTCTCAATTTTATTCTTCTGGATACTTATATCTAATGTTATAGACACTTATTACTTGCTTAAATTAAAATTATTTTAAAACATTTCAAAAAAAGAAAATATTTCCAAGAAAACTATGGGGTAAATAAGGTCTGTTTTATTTCAAGACATAAATTATAGTCACAGATATAAAAGATCACCAAAGAGAACACCCTAAATTGCCCTAATGTCTAAACTGTAAATTATTGAGAGTAGAAAATATGCATTTTTTTCACTATGATTATCCTTTGTCTGGAATGCAGAAGATTAATAAATACTAGTTATGAATGAATATTATATTTACATTTAAGAAAACCAACTTAATTAATAGAAGTGTCAGAAAAATCTTACACCCTTAAATCTTACTTTCACATTATTCCAAGTCAATTTGCTGTCATTAATAAACTCTTGCTTTTCCTTGAATGGTAAGTCTTACTGATATTGTAAATCTTGTTTGGTTCAGAACCTCAATCAAGAAATCAAGACTGACTTCCTTGATTAAATACTTCCTGAATTAGCTCATCCTTCAGGATGAGTTTCTATTACATTACTAAGTCCTTCTTAATGTTGTGTTGGAATGTTATTTGATATATGTTCATTGTTTTAAATACACTATGGACCTTTAAAGACTGAGGCAGAAATATAGGTAATAGAGAAATTGAAAGATCAATTTATTTCCTAGGGCATACTTACTCAACCATTTTTGTTTTTTTTGAGAGAAATTTTTGTCATAAGACCTATGTGCTCTCTAGAGAGACAGAGAGACAGAAAGTGAGAAGTCTCTCACACACACACACACACACCCCGGGGCGGGGGGGCATGGCCATACCACAATCTCTTCTCCTCTATTGTCCTTTTGGGATTTGGGTGCATGCATGCACATCCACCCGGTATGAGTTTTAAGCCACCAGGTCTGGGACTCAAACCAGGGTCAACTCTGTGGGGATCTAGCACCTTAACAACCATGCCACCTGCTGGCCCCAACCATTTTATTTTTTAAGTAGGGATATTGAGTTTATGATTGTTAGCACATTATGAAAAGAAGCATTGTAACATTTCTCAAGAAGACCTTTTTAAATAATGCCTCTTTTTATTTATGTATGTATGTATGTATGTATGTATGTATGTATGTATTGTTCCTCAAGAAACAGATGGTACCAGCCATGGCCCTGTCTAGACCTATCCCTGAGCTTCCTCCACAGCTCTGAGAACACTCCTCATTGTTCCCTAGACACATGATATACACTTCCATTACTCATAGGCTTACATATGTTTGTGTGCTGTTGCATGGGAAGAACCTATATGGCATATGAGATTTTTGGATAATTGCAACTTTTCCTGAGACATTAATCAAAGTTCTACTTTAAGGTAAACACTTGGAGATTATTACAGAAATCCTAAATACACAGAACATTATAAGGAGAATGGAGCACATCAGTTGCATTGTTTATTATGTACTTTCACTGGTGCCTATTAGCTTCTTTTAATAATCAGGAAAATTTTGTGTGCATTGTGTGTGTGTGTGTGTGTGTGTGTGTAGTGAGAGAGAAGAATGATATCTTAAGATTAACGTATTTTCATTATCCAGAGTGTTCTAGAAAGACCCAAATTGACAGGACCAGCAGCTGGCATAATGGCTATGTTGCTGGGCTCCAATGTAGTTGATCACAGTTTGAGTCCTGGACCCGGTAGCTTAAACTCATGCCAGGCACATGTGCATGTGTGCCCAAGATCCCAAGAGGAGAATGGAGGAGAAGGGATGGTGGTGTGACCATTTCCCCTGGGGGCTGACTTCTCACTTTCTGTCTCTCTGTTTTTCTGGTGAGTGCACATGCCCTATAGCAAAAACCTTCCCCCCCCCCCCACAAAAAAAAAGAAAGATCCAAGTTGAGATTTCCTTTTGTAAACATCCTATTTTCCCCTATGCCCTGGGAAAAGGAGCCCAATGCATTTACCCTTACCCTAGATTAAAAAATATATATCTGAAAATAACCCATTTTCTACTCATCTGAAAACAGCATTTATTAAATTTTCATTTACTATTTGATGTTTTATACCAGCTCCAATACATAACATCCAAGAAAATGACTGCAAGTCAGTAGATCTGTTCCCATGCACACTTTGTTCTTGATCGGTGGCCATACTCTACTAGAATTAGGACGGTGGCAGCAGTCAACCGCACATCAGATCTGCCTGTAGTTTGCAGAACAGTAGTAGTCACTGTGCTTTGAGGAATCGCTGTGGGATTTCTGCTGGCCCCTAGGGTTGGTGTTTTCATGAACATGCTGAAATGTTGCTAGGTTGCTTCAAGTATAAATGTAATGGGTTTGTGCAATAGAGTCTGGATGGCAATACTGAGGGTCATGCCCACTAAGAGAAATGAGCACTTTGACTCTCTGAAGTCTTATTGTGGTAGAAAATGACTTACTTTTCATCCTCTGAGCTAAAATTGCTGATCAATGAAGAAATTAGCTTAAATGGGAAAGAAACCTTTATTGACACTATAAGAAAACATGTTTTGTGCTCTATCTCTGGACAAGAGTGACACGATTTTTCTCTAAATCATCTGTTCTGGCCTGTCATCTTAAAATGGAGATGTATTTTTTTGTCATGCTCTATTAATTTTTTAAATTGGCATAAATAGTAAAAAAAATAGAGTAAAAATAAATCCATAAAGTTCTCTTCCTTGACAATTTATGTCATAGTAAAAATATACCTCTTTTCACCCTTCAAATTAATGACTTCATTGATTAAAATAAGAGCTCTTTAAACATTTTATCAGTGCAATTGTAGCATAATTTTTATGCTGGGGAAATTTTTTGTTTCAATAGGACTAAAAAAATTTTTGAATATTTTTATCTCATCTATTGATTGTATCTGGGGATTTTGTAAAGGGGATTTTTGTTTAAAATATCAAGATATTGGGGCCAGAAGGTGGCATTGTGGTTGAGGCGCTGGACTCCCACGTGGCTGACTGTGGTTCAAATCCTGGACCTGGGGGCTTGAAACTCACACCAAGCATGTGTTTATGTGTGCCCAAAATCCCGAGAAAAGAATGGAAGAGAATGGGGGTGCTTTCTTGCCTTCTGTATCTTTAAAAAATATAAATATATAAAATACATATTTATGAAAATATAAACTCTGTCTCTCTGGATAGTGCATGCATCCTATAGCAAAAATCTCCAAAAACAAACACCCAATATATTTTAAAAACAATTTTTTTTGATGTTATTGCTTCACTTGTATTCTCATCTTAGTTGCCAGTTCTTATATCCCTTCTCCATTAAGAGTTTGCCAGCTTTGGAAAATTGATTAATTCCAGAAGCAACATGTAGTGAGTTAGTTGATTATTAAAACATAGCCAGAAAGGATCTCTAAGTTTTCTAGGAGTTTTACTTGTGGGGGCAGAAAAACACCTCCAAACAAGTGCTCCTTGAAAGGTTAGCTGCAAAATGTATGGCCCACTGCAAAATGGTGTTATCTTTAAACTATTCTCCCCCCCCCCCTTTTTATTGAGAGGTTTTTGCTATAGGGCGCATGCACTCGCCAGACAGACACAGAGAGACAGAGAGACAGAAAGCGAGAAATCACCCCCCAAGGGGGATGGCCACGCCGCAATCCCTTCTCCTCCATTCTCCTCTGGGGATCTTGGGCGTGCATGCACACGTGCCTGGCATGAGTTTAAGCCACCGGGTCCGGGACAAGAACCGTGGTCGAATACATGGGAGTTCAGCGACATAGCCGACATAGCCATTATGCTAACTGCTGGTCCCTCCCCCGCCCTTTTTTCTTTGAAGAGGTTTTTGCCATAGGGCATGTGCGCTTGCCAGAAAGACAGAGACAGACAGAGAGACAGAAAGCGAGAAATCACCCCTCAAGGGGGATGGCCACGCCACAATCCCTTCTCCTCCATTCTCTTCTCGGGATCTTGGGCACACGGGCACACACGCACACACGCCCAGCGTGAGTTTAAGCCAGCAGGTCCAAGACTCCAACCGCGGTTGGCTACATGGTAGTTCAGCGACATAGCCATTACGCTAACTGCTGGTCCCTTCCCCTGTTCTTAAGTCACTGAGGAACATCTCTTCTCTCATTTGCCATAAACTTGCAATGGTTGCCTTTATTCTCCTTACAATAGTTTAGATTTCTATTTTTGCCTCTCTGTCACTTTTTAATTTATGTGTTAAGCTGCCCAATGGTGTTGCCCTTGACAAGTGGTTCCACGATACCTTTGGATTTAACCACATCCAAACCACAACCACTTTGGCTTGGTGATCTGGCTCCAATTCACTGCCCTGGGTCCTGATACAACACTCCTCATTGCTCCAGAGCTGTTACATTTTAGCTAGGTGTCTGGGATGAGACAGTCCTACGTCTGAAGACTACATAACAGTACCTGGACCACCAGGATCCCATTACCTTCATGTTCCTCTTCCCCTACCTTCAGGTTTTGGATATCTAAGAACAAACTATGCATTCTTTATTTTTGGAGATAGTTTATACTGCATTTATAACCTCATTTCTACTTTTGTGAAATGGACTAGACAATAAAGAACACTAAGACTTCCTTTCCTCATCATTGGAAACTTAAGAAAGCTTAAGCCTTTGACTTCCTTTTTTTTCTCACTCCTGGACTCATCTGGATCCTTCTAACTCTTTAGATCCGCAGATGACCTTCAAGGAGAAGAAGGACAGCCTAAGAGAGGAGGAGGAAAAGGGCATTTTTCAAAGAGTACATTCAACACTAACGGCATTTTTGAGATCAAAACAGTTTGTCCCTTGAGTACACACCAAAAAAAGTAAAGGCAGAGAAACAAACCCAAATTCTTTTCAGAATGAATCCCCCTAACAGATACATGTTATCCTCTTTATATTAGTGTGAAGACCTGAACAATCTGTGTATCTTTGTGGCCTTTATGCTTCAAAAAAAATAGTTTTATATTTCTAATAAAGATTATAAATTTCTCATACTTTCACAAGATAATACAGACAAATACTTTTTGAAAGAAGTGAGGCTCGTATGACTTAGTTAATATTTCCACAGTTGTAATAATTTGATGTCAGAATTCTCAAATATTAAAGCATTTTGTTGTATCTTATTGCTAGCATCAAGATATTTGTTACGGTTGTCAATGTTTATATCCATTTCTATTACTTCTACAGATGTCATCACCTGGGTCTCTAACTTCATTTGCTACATTGTTCTCATTTCCCTACTCCCCATTCTTATACATGGCTATTTTTCAGTTTAGATACCAGTGAAAACCTTTTGATAGAGTATTTTTGCAAGTATTTGAGTCTACGTCTTTGATATTCATTATCAATAGTGAGGCAAGATAGTATGCTAAAAATTAATTACTACAATTAATTACTTATTTAGCTTAACCTGTAACTGTAGTTTCTATATGTACTGGGTCCAGGTATAATCTCTAAGAATTAGGCTTGAATGTTATTTGCCCTGAGATGTTTTTTCAGCATTAAAGATCCTCCTGCGCTTAGATGAAGATCTTAAGATTGTACAGTTGCTTAGTTACTTGCGTTTTTCATTGCTTCCCATTTAAGCCAATGACTAAATGAACAATTAGGACTTGGGTTGTGTGAGAGATGTGTTTTATTTGGCATGAACCCTAATGATCAGATAATGAACAGCTTCATTCCTATCAAGAGGATATTCTAAAGGATGGTTTCATTTCTTAATGCTGACCCTCACTCTGAGAGGCAGGCTGCTCTAATCATGATAGTTAATGACCAATAAGTGGCCATTTGTCACATTTTCATTCTTTATTCCAGACCTCAGCCAACCTCTAACATAAAGGACTCAAACTATGATGAAATGCTTTAACAGGTAATGATGAGAGAGATGAGAATTTTTAGGGCAGAGTTCATGCTCCATATGTTCTCTGTAGTAATCATGTTGAAAAATAGTAGTTTGGTTCTGAGGCACTACACAGTTTGATTCACTGGACATTTATTGACTACCTTACATGTCGTTCCAAAGAGTGAAAAGAGAAGTAACTTTCAAGGCCCAAATCTCTGCCTCTAGGAAGCTTTTTTCTGTAGTAGCAAGTCGAGTTCTTGTAAGAATTTAAATGAAATAGGTTCAGGCATACTTGGTGACCAGATTTGTGTATGGAAAATACTATAAATTCAGACAAAATATCAGAAGTCTCCAAAAGTTATGAAAACCTGAATAGTTTTTTATGTACCCTTGGCTTGTGCACACTTGACATTGAATATAAACATAACCCTACGTTTAAAAAGTTCACATTTAAATTGTGGAAGTTCATTAACTACATGATTAAAGCTGATTTGTTATGTTTAAATTTCCATAATCCATTTACAGGGTTTATCCATTTAAAATCTCTAAATTAGCAGTTTTCTCTGCTTCTATTATTCAGGTCACTGCACCTTAGATAAGTTAAATGTTTAAGTGTTCCCTGTAAAGAAAGCAAACAAAATTTAAATATCTGACACAGGAAGGTCAAAACAAGGAAAGTAATCATCAGTGTTCTGAATAAAAGCTTCTATTATTACTAGAAGCCAGTATTCTGCAAATTGTAATATAGTATCCTATAAATCAGATTTTTCTACAAATTATTAGAGGCAAGTTTTCTAAGTAATAAAGAATTTTTAAATAAAATGTTATATAATGTTCATTTGGATGTTAGATATTATATATCCTAGACTGAGTCTCATGAAGTATCCTCCAAATATGATTTAAAAAGAAAATAATGCTATTTTAATGCCTTTGTTATTTATAATACTATAACTCAAGTGACATAAGTCTTACTTAAAGCATTATAGCATTTGTTTAGAATTAAAATATTTACCTTAAAATGTTTACTTAAAAAAGTGGAAATATTAACATTTGTTTAGAATTAAAATACTTTAGAAAATTTATTTTAAAAGTGTACGGGATTTCATTAATTCCACTGTAATTGTATGTCATGATAATAAGGTGAAGATGAAATAGAAGTTGGATAAGCATAAATGGAAATCAAAGCATCATTAATCACCAATATTAATCTTTCAAAAAAAGAGTTTTGGTAATAAGAAGAGAGAAATGATACTCTATAACTTAAAAGAATGTTTTGAGTCTTTAAAGAAGCATGTTTATTTAGTATCGTGTGTGTGTGTGTGTGTGTGTGTAAACACTATGGAAGACGCAAGTATCTCATCCAAGACACATTAAATTATTAAATTTACTAGCAGCACTGTTATGTCACTATAAATAGCTACAACGATTGTTAAAATGTAAAAGCCCATAACTTAGATACAGAAAAAATAGTATGAACGTTAAAAAGTGAGTAACATTTACCCCTGGCTGGTAGAATGGGGAGCGAATTGATTCAGCAGATTCGACAGATGATGTGGCATTACACTGGGTCAAGCTTTTGGGTTATATAAGTTGATTATAGAGGTGGGCTTGCTATAGAAATGCAGAGCATAGTGTAAACTCTGCTTGACTGGGGAACAAAGAAATTGAAGAACAGTCTAGAACATGTTGGAAGGAACGTGGGAGCTGGTGTATGGATGTATGCCAGATTAAAGAGTAGAATTGTTCAATTCTATTCGAATATTTATCAAGCAATTTACTCATGTGCTGTGCCAAACTCTTTAGATACTAAAAAAAATCAAGATGACAAGATTTCAGTCCTTGAGAAATTTACTTTGTAGACGCAGATTTCATTGATATAGGAGTGGAAGTGGGTAGATAGACTGGGTAACTTTGGTCCTAGGACATCTGGGATATGATTTAGAAGCAATGCTTTGAAGGCAACATGTAAAACCAGAACAGAGATTTGAACAATATATTTTTAAATTTCAGACCTCCCAATTTTATTGTATTCAATTCTGGAAAAGGCAACTCTTAAAAGAAGGGAAACACTAAATTGTTTGTGGCTGGGTGGGGAGAACAAATCTAACTGGAATGAGTTTTTTTTTTTTTTTTTTTTCCCAAGTTAATGTTCTAATTTTATTTTAGTGAAGGTACTTCTGACATGGAGTAGACACTAGAATGATTTATGTCTTTAATATGCTCAACTGCATTCACTAATGAGGGCAGAGGCATGGTGCCAGACTGTGAAAACACCAATGTTCCAGTCCTCTTAGGAGATTGTCTCAGCAGCTCAAGATCACAGCAGGAAAAACAAGTGATACCAAGGATTTGGGTGAGAGGGATGAGACTGATGGAGGAGAGGGGAAAAGAGAGAGGTTATGTTCAAATTAAAGAATGGAATAAGTAGGTATAAAATTAAAACTCATTCTTAATTGTTTCCAAGTGAGGAAATACTTAAATGCTAGATGTTTGCTCTAAAATTCTGCAGTCGAATTATTAAGGTGATTTAACTTGTCTCCATGTGGTAGGCAGAATACAAAGATCTCCCCTAAGAGCCTTACCCCCTGAGGTATGCTCCCTGTTTAATTCCTTCTCCACATGAGTGGGTGGGACCTGAGAACGCAAGGATGTTTTTCTCTTGTGTAAATTACAGTATAAGGCAAAAGTGAGAGAATTTTTGCAGTGTGATTATGATTCCTCTGATCAGTGGACTCTGAGTTCATCAAAGGGAGATTAGTCTGGGTGAACTGACCTAAATAGAAGAGGCTATTAGAAAAGGGACAGTAAGTCAGAAATGCTCTCTGCTGTTGGCTTTGAGAAAGCAAACCACAAGTTATACCATCTGCAAAGAAAGAATTTTGTTGGTAATCCCAGGACTTTGAAAGAGAATCTGGAGCCTCGGATGAGACCACAGCTCTGGCTAATACCTTGATTGCTGCCTTATCAGACACTGAGTGGAGAACCCCACTAAGCAGAGTCCAGACTACTGATCAACAGAAACTGTGAAATGCTAAATAACTATGGTTTTAAAGTTGCTAAGTTTATTATAATTTGTTATACTGCGATAAAAATAATTACATACAGAGTTCTCTCTTTTTTAATCTCTATCTTTTTAATCAAAAATTGTTCTTTACTTATTTGAATGTTAATCCATTTATACATTCTTTAGAGACAGGCAGACTCATGACCAGGAGTAACTCTGAGGCAGTGAACTCTTCAAGTCTGCAAAAAAACAAGACTTTGAATAAAACTACATCGCAAAAAATGGGCAACAAATAGAATGGAGAGAGTGAAAAAATTGAAGAGGCAGAGCCTGAGGAATTTGTGGTGGAAAATATACCAGACCGAGGTGTAGTGAATGGGAAGGTGGAGTGTTTCCTGAAGTGGAAGGGCTTTTCAGAGGCTGACAATACTTGGGAACCTAAAGAAAATTTAGATTGTCCAAAGTTAATTGAAGCATTTCTTAAATTCTCATAAAGGTGATAAAGAAAAAGATGGTTCGAAGAAAAGCTCTTTATCTGACAGCGAATCTGATGACAGCAAATCAAAGAAGAAAAGAGATACTGATGATAAACCAAGAGGCTTCACCAGAGGTCTTGACCTGAATGAATAATCGGTTCCACAGAGAGTAGGGGAGAGTTGATGCTTCTCTTGAGATGGAAAGATTCAAAGGAAGCAGACTTGGTTCTGGCAAAGGAGGCAAATATGAAGTGTCTTCAAATTGTATTTACTTTTTATGAAGCTAGACTAACTTGGCTTTCTTGTCCAGAAGACGAAGAAGAATTTGGGAGGCCATAAGTTCAAGCCATAACAATGCCTCTCACCAAAAGCATCCTAAAAATGCCACTGATAATTTGATCCTAATCACATTGAATTGATAAATTAGTTTGGATAGAATTGACATTTTAATTATATTGATTCTTACAATCCAAGAACAAGACATATTTTTTCATTTTTGTGTATCATATTCAATTTTTTTCAGTTTTTCATAGTTTTCTTGTAGCGATCTTTCACCTCATTAACTAGATTTATTTCTAAGTAGTTTATTGTGTGTGTGTGTGTGTGTGTGTGTGTGTGTGTGTGTGGCTATTGTAAATGGCAGTTTTTTTTTCTTCAATTCTTCCTTATCTGTTTATTCTTGGTGTATAAGAATGATATAGATTTTTGTATATTGATTTCATATCCTGCAACTATGCTGAATTCATTTGTCAATTCTAGAAGGGTTATTTTGTGGATTCTTTTGGATATTCTGTTTATATAATCATGTCGTCTGCAAATAGGCAATTTCACTTCTTCCTTTCCTATTTGAATTCTTTTTCTTTTACCCTCTTGTAAGATTGCATTGGCTAGGACGTCCAGTACTATGTTGGAAAGGAGGGAGAAAGGGAACATATTTGTCTTGTTCCTGGTTTTCATAGGAAAGCTATTGGCTTTTGTTCATTCAGTATGATGTTAACTATGTGCTTGTCATATAGAGCTTTTATTGTGTTGAAAAATGTAACCTCTGTATCTATTTTGTTGAGCATCTTAATAATGAAAGGATGTATTTTATTGAATGCTTTTTCTGCACTAATTGATATGATTATACATTTTTATCTTTCCTTTGGTTAATGTGATGTATTACATTTATTGTTTTGTGTACGTTGAACCATCTTTGTTCAAGATGGTTAAAGCCTGCTTGGTCATGAAGTATCTTTTTAATGTACTGTTGCCAACATTTTGTTGAGGATTTTGTTATATGTAGGTATCTAGGTCTGTAATTTTCTCTTCCTTTTTTGGTATATTCTTGTCTGCTTATAGTCAAGAGAATGGAGGCTCCATAGAATAAATTTGGCAGGGTTCTTTCAATTTGGATCTTAAGAAATAGTTTGGGGTTAACTCTTCTTTTAAAGTCTTGTAGAATTCAGGGACCAGCAGTTGGCTTAATGGCTATGTCACTGGACTCCCACGTAGTTGACCATGGTTTGAGTCCTGGATCCAGTGGCTTAAACTCATGTCTGGTGTGTGTGTGTGCGTGCGTGCCCAAGATCCCAAGAGGAAAACAGAGGAGAAGGGATTGCGGCGTGGCCATCCCCCTTGGGGCGGGGGGTGATTTCTCGCTTTCTGTCTCTCTGTCTCGCTCTGTCTTTCTGGAGTATGCACACACCCTATAGCAAAGACCTCTCCAAAATAAATAAAAAAGAAAAAAGAAATAAAATCTTGTAGAATTCAGAAATTAAACCATTAGAACCTGGGCTTTTCCTTGTTTTGAGACTATTACTGCTTTTGTCTCAATGCTTATTTTGTTCTATTCAGTTTTTCTATTTCTTCCTAATTCAATTTAGGGATATTGTATGTGCCCGGAAATTTGTCCAGTTCATCTTCTTTTTCTAATTTTTAGCATGTAGTTGCTTGTAATACTCATTCATGTTTTTTGAATATCTGTTGTAATACTACCTATTTCAGTATCAATTTTATTATCTGGTTTCTTTCTTTATTTTTCATTAGTGTCACTGATGTTTTGTCAATTTTGTTTATCCTCTCACAAAACCAGATTTTTGTTCTGTTAAGTATTCGCATTGTTCTTTTATTCTATATTTCATTTATTTCTACTCTAATCTTTGTTATCTTTTCTTCTAGTACTTTTAGAATTTTTGTCATTGTTGCTTTTCAGTTCATTTGTCATTGTTGCTTTTATAAGGTATTTATTTGCCATGTTTCTGTTTTTTTTCTTGACAGTGCTGATTGCTGTAAACTTTCCTCTTAGGACTGCTTTTGCTACGTTCCAAAGATTATAGAGCGTTATCTACTCATTATAATTGGTTTCAATAAATTTTTAAATTGTAGTTTTAATTTCTTCAGTAATTTTGAGGGCATTCTGGGGTAAATAGTTTAGTTTCCATGTATTTGTGTATTTTTTGAAGGGTCCGTGTGTTATCAATTTTAACTCCACTGTGGTTAGAAAAGATGCTGGATGTAGTTTCTATACACTTAAATAGGTAAAGTCTTGTTTTGTGACATATTATGTGGCCAATCTTCGAAAATGTTACATATGGGGCTGAGAAAAATGAGTATTTGTAGTGGTTGGGTGAGATGACCTGTAAAAGTTTATCAGGTTCATTAGGTTTATGGTATCATGTAGGTCCTGTGTCTTTTTGTTTATTTTTGTCCAAATAACAAGTCCAGTGGTGTCAGTGGGATGTTGAAGTCCTTACCAATTAGTATATTGCAACTAACTGCAGCTTATCGCCCCTTTTAGATCTATCAGTCTTTTACATATTTGGGTGCCCTGGTGTTGGGTGCATGCATATTTATGATTGTTATATTTTCTTCATAAATAAATCCCTTTAATACTATGATTTAGAGTCCTTCTTTGTCCCTTTTTACAGTTTTTATCTTGAAATCTGTTTTGTCTGATATCAGTTTTGTTACTCTAGGCTTTCTTTGGGTTTTCTTTATATGAAATGACTTTTTCTGGCCCTTCTTCACCTTCAAACTATCTATGTCTTTATCAGTGAGGTGTGTTTCTGGTAAGCAGCATAAGGAAGGCTCCTGTTTTCTTATATGTTTTTGTTTTTGATATATTCAGCCCATCTGTATCTTTTAATTGGGGAATTTAATCCATTAACTTTCATTGTTATTGTGTATGTTCATCATGTATGTATTGTGGTGTGGTCATTTTCCCTAGGGGGTAGTGGGTGATTTCTCACTTTCCCTCTCTCTGCCTCTCTCCAGCAAGTGTATGTGTCCTATAGCAAAATCTTAAAAAGATTTTAAAAGAAAAGTAAAGCAAGGACAACATACAGGAAATTTTAGATACCATTAAGCAGTCAAATATCCACATAATGTGTGCACACAACCTGAAGTGATATTCAAGCCATCAGGTTTGGGATTTGAACTGCCGTCTGCTATTTGGGAGTCCAGAGCCTTAACCACCATGCCACTTGCTGGCCTCTATGCTCATTTATAATGGTAATTTTTTCATTTTTTTTTAGTGGCTTGGGTTAAATCAGAGGTTTTGTCTTCAAGTTCAGAGATTCTTTCTTCTGCATGATTTAATCTGTTTTTTTTTTTAAAGAATTATTTTATTGAACTTTATTTATTTTAAGTTGACCAGAGAAGGAGAGAGAAAGAGAGAGAGAGAGAAGTGAGGGAGAGTGAGAAAGCAAGCTGCCAGGTCCAGGACTCAAACCATGGTTGACCATGTGAAAGTCCAGTGCCCTTAACCACCATACCACCTGTCGGCCCTGATCTAATCTGTTTTTAATACTTTTGAGAGAAATTTTTAACTCTTCTGTTGTATCTTCTAGAATTTCTGTTTGATTCTTCTCCTTCTCTCTCTTTCATTTTTAGCATGCCTATCTCTTTATTGAGTTCTTCCTTTATATCATGAAATGATTTTCTCATCTCCTGAATTGTTGTCTGTTTTCTTTTGCATACTATTGAGTTCTGTTACGATGATTATTCTGAATTCCTTTATCAACATTTCTGTGATTTCCTGTATCTTACCTATTGTTGGTAAGGAGTTTTTGTGTTCCTTTGGAGTACAGATATTTCCTTGCTTTTTCATATTTCTTGTATCTCTGCACTGGTTTTTAGGTATCTGGTAAAGTACTAACTTCTTCCTAATTTTGGAGGAGATTCTAAAGCCAGGGGAGACGGAGTCGTCCTAGGTCCCAAGTGTGCCCCCGGCAGAGCACTCCAGGAGGAGCTGGAAGCCAGCTGTACCTTTTGGATTAGAGCAGGGCTCATATAGTCTGTGTGTGACCTGAAGAAGGAGAGGCTCTTCAGACCCACAGGGAGCCCTGTCATGGTGATCCTGGAGGTTCCAGAGGCAAGCCTACCTATGAGATTTAAGATGTGGATCCTGGGTGGCCTGTGCGTAACACCCAAGAGTGGCACCTTTCCCAAGTCCTGAATGTGACCCAGGGAGGGTGATTTGGGAATGGGGAGGTAGGGCTGCCCTCAACAATTGGGTGCTGCCCTCGTGAGGTATTCCAGGAGGGGTCAGGGGCAAGCTGTGCCTTTCAGATCAAAGCTAAGCTTATGTACACTGCCTCTTAATTTCTGCAGTAAGTAATCCTCCAGACCAGAATGTGGACCTGATAATTTCATCCAGGAGGGGCCAGAGATGAGTTATCTGTGAGACACAAGGAACAGGCCCTACATGCCTGCATGAGACACTTAGAGGTAGAGTGACCTGCATGCCTGGATGTGGTCTTGGGAAGGTCTTTGATGTGGGAAGGTCAGAGGCAAACCTATCAGAAGAGACTGTATTCTATAAAGTCTGAGATTCTGGGTGGTTTGGGCAGACTCTTGCTAGAGGTTAGGTGGTTAGATTGTACCCTCCAGAATCAGGAGCGGGGCCTGGGGTGGTGCCCTATCTTCCTCACTCTGACCTGGAGGGGGGCTGTTTGGTACCTTCTTCTCTGTCAGGTGTCCCTCCTCTTTCCTTTGCCCACACTTACAAGTCAGGGAGTTCCAGAAGAGCTGCACTGTGGGCAGTGACAGTTGGGGCAGGTAGTCTTTCCTCTGGACTTCAGTCTGAAGGGAGAGAGAAGGCCTGCCTTGTCTATCAGACAGGAGGTACTGACCAGATTCCTCTGTCTCCGCTGGGTTGAGGGTACTCTGTTTTACATGTTCTGCCACTGGGCTCCTGAGTGTTGCTCCACTTGACTGTTGGTTTGAAGGGCAATGGAGTGGTAATGAGGCTTGCAGTAGGGGTGAGATGGGAGGTCTGGTGTTTTTTTCTGAAGCTGTATGCTCAGTCTAGGGTTCAGAGTTTCAGAGGAGAGTTTCTCTTGATTTCTCCCCCAGAAGGGAGATAAGAGAAGGCCTCACTGGCTTCAGAGGAATGGTCCCCTCTTTCCTTTTTCAGGTAGAAATGATGTGTTCCAGAAGTCCTACTGGCTTTTTCTTACACTTCGTTAGTGATGGCTCACTTCTCTACAGTTCAGGCGTTTATTAATCTTTCTTCCAGAGAGATACTAGAGTAGATGTGCCTACTTGACTATCTTGACCCCAACCCCATGCATAGTTTTTCATATCACACAGTTTCCATACATTTTTGAAGACCATCTAAAGAGAAGTTCTGGCAAAGCCCTCTCCCCACCTGTCAGGGCAGGGATAGGAGCACTTTCTGTCCTCAGACCCAGCCCCATGTGGTCCCGACCCAGCCCCATGTGGTCCCGAAGCTCCAGCTGTGCCTCCTGAGGTAGATCTAGAGGGAGAGGATGACCCTCCCTCACTGTGGACACACAATATGGGTGCTGCAAGCAGAGCACTGATGCTCACGGGGAAGAGCAGGGAGGGTGAGTTTTGCCCCCTACCCCTGCAGAGCACAGGGCAGGACTGTCAGACTATGAGAAAGCAGTGATCGAGGGCAGTCACTCCAGGTCCTCTCAACTGAACCACAGCCTCTCCTGCTGCTACGGTGGTGGGCTCACAGTGACAGCCAGGAGGGATCCCTCCAGGTCTCGGGTATAATAGGGAACACTTAGGGGCCTTTGTACTCAGGCCCATCCACTGGGCCTGTCTATCACCGCTACCATGAAAGACTCTCTTAAGCTGAGGTTCATCTTTAAATTTTCATCAATAACTTGGTTGAAAATGTGCCATTTGAGATTGGTAAAAATATACTGATCAAATCTTGGAGAGGACATGTAAATAACAGAGGACAGTATTCGAATTTCAGCAAGATGAATAAAATAATCAAATGCAAACATAAAAGGAGATATATAAATATTGAACTTAAGTTCATAAAGTCATTTGCATAAATGTAGGTAGGGCAAAACCTGATGTGATAGTGGTTGGTCATTAATAGTAATTAACAAAGGAAAAGAAGAAACAGAAAATTTTGGAGCTTTACATTACAGCCAATATGATACATTTTTTTTTAAAAAAGAATTCTTTTATTTAACTTCATTTATTTATTTATTTATTTATTTATTTTATTTTGACCAGAGAGGAAGACAGAGAGAAAGAGAGAGAGGGGCCAGCGGAATGAGAAAGCAAGGTGACAGGACCAGGACTCAAATCATTGTTGGCCAAGTGGGAATCCAGCATTCTTAACCACCATGCCACCTGCCAGCCCCAATATGATACATTCTTGAAGATAACTCTTATCCTGCATAATCTTATTAAAATGAGTAAAGCATCTTATGAAAATATATACATCCTATGTAGATATTTACAGTAAGTATTTATAATTTATGTGTGCTGAAATGAGTATAAAGTGAAGCATGAAGGTCATACATGTAACAATTATGTTGGTTAGCATAGGGGACTTAATGTCTATTTTTGTTATACAGCCTTATTTTTAAAATTTGAAAGAGCAATTACAATATATAAATAAAATAGTGTAAGGGATACATAGAACTCCTAAAGAAGTAATAATAATAATAATAATGACTGTAATACTGTTATACTCATGCAGAAAATTATAATTTAGATTATTATATATGCTTTAATTTTATTACATAAATATTATGCATATTTATTATGCAAATATTGTATATACATATATAAAATTTTAATTTTAACTTTAATTGAACCCTTACAACTCTTAAAATGACTTAAAGTGAAAAACTCAACAATAAATTCTTTATTTTAATTGTGATCTCAGGAATAGGCAAGGATGGTAGAATTGGAAATTTGCGAACACAGCTAATTCTCAAAAAGATCAAGGATTTTTTTTTTAAATTAAAAATTCTAACTGCTGGATTATCTGGGTGTGATTCTTCTGCTTTCTAATTTTTTATGTAAGTGGACAAAAGAAAAAAGGGACTGTAACTGGATAAAAACATATTTGAGTCAGAAAGTGATTATGGATAACACGCAGAGTACAGTCTTTGCTAACTGGAGGGATTAAAAAAGTATTGATAGCATATCAGTAGCTGTTGAACTTCACTTTCACATTTTCCTTGTGTACAGGTAAAAAGCCTTTGAGATCTCGACTATATCAAACATTTGTCCATGGGATAATCTTAGTGGAGTAATTCATTCTTCCAGAAGAACTGAATTCAGCCAAGTTCAATATGCTTTTAGGAACTATAATAGATTTAGGTTGTCACCAAGGGAACACATGATTATTTGTTTTAAAATAAGTAGCCTTTCTTTTTTATGGTCATTTGATTATTTTTTTAAGTACATATCAAATCAAGTTGACTTTATTGAAGGTTAATCTCTTCACTCAAATAATTATGAAGAGCAAGTCTGTACATGGCAAGTTAAAAAGTAATGTGAGGGACCAGCAGTTAGCGTAATGGCTATGTTGCTGAATTCCCATGCAGTTGACCGCAGTTAGAGTCCCGGATCTGGTGGCCTAAACTCACGCCGGGTGTGTGTACGTGCGTGCCCAAGATCCCGAGATGAGAATGGAGGAGAAGGGATTCAGTGTGGCCGTCCCTCCAGGGGGGTGATTTCTTGTTTTCTATCTCTCTGCCTCTCTCTCTCTTTCTGGAGAGCGCACGCGCCCTATAGCAAAAACATCTAAAAGCAAAGAAATAAAAAGCAATGTGAAAATTAAAATAATACTTACATTAACAGAGGTATAAATTATATTTTTGAACATATTTAAAAATTCATAAATTTTAAAAAATCATGCATCAAAAACATGACCAGAGAGTTGATTTCATAGAGTGAATGAGTTTTTCTTATAGAAAATATGATGTAATTTTTTTGGGGTAGAAAGACTATATATTTTTTTTCCTAGAACGTATTACATAATAACTTTCTTAATTAAATGGGTATAAACTCTGGCTTCAGAACACTTTAAAGTTTTGTGGTGGGTATATTTTATAAAAAGTAATATCTGCTAAAAAGTGTCATGCTAAAACATAAAATGTGAACCAAACTGGAAAAAAATTAAAGAGAGGGGTGAACATGTGGTATGATATTTAAGGTACTGGACTCCCACAGTTTGAGTCCCGGTCCTCGTGGCTTGCTCTCACTTTACCTCTCTCTTTCTCTCTCTCTCTCTCTGATGAGCACGAGTGCCCTATAGCAAACTTGAAAATAAATAAAAATTAAAAAATTAAAAAATAGATAAAGAAAACAATTAAAGGGAAAATTGTAGTATTATGGTATATGCCTGACTAATGTATACTGAAATTAATGTATTGCATAATCGTTGCTTCAGCATTTATGAGTAGTTGAAGGCTCAGCTGGCCTAATAAATGGAGAGGTTTGGATCTTTTTATTTAACCCTATTTCAGAGAAGGCACATCTTTCTCTCTTGCCTACTTTCATAGACTAAGAAGAGCTTTCTGCAGCTCTACAGAAGCAACAGCACAAAATTCATAACTACGATTTCCAGAGTAATATGGTGTCTCAGGGTAAGATACAAATAAATGACTTCTCTTATGTCTTGTTGTATGATAGCATGGTTACCTTTTTTGTTTCTCGATCTAAAAGTAAATGCAGTATCATAAATATTATTATCCTTGGTGTGGACGAAAATAATTTTTAGGATATTTAAGAGTATTTTGTAAGTACATGATGTTCTTCAAATGCTCGATAATTAAGTGAATGGCTCATTTAAAAATATAAATCAAACATGCAAGAGAAGGAAGAATTCCGGTAAAGAAACCAGGCAAAATGCCACAATGTCAGAGCGCTGGCAGATTTACTGGCAATAGCAAAGTCAAGTAGCTTTATTTATTATCTCCTCCATGAGGTATGCTGGCCCTACCCACCACCCCTGGGGCACAACGCAAATATCAGATTATGGCTTTGTCCAATGATAAGACCTCAGACTTAAAAGAAGTAACATGGGGCCAGCAGAGGGCGTAGTGGTTATGTCACTGGACTCCCACATGTCCAGGACCCAGTGGTTTTAAAGTCATGCCAGGTGCATTTGCATGCATGCCCCAGATCCCAGGAGGAGAATGGAGAAGTGATTGCAGTGTGGCCAACCTCCCTGGGGGTGATTTCTCACTTTCCTGATCACTGTCTCTGTCTGTCTTTGTCTCCAGAAAGTGAGTGCATGTGCCCTAAGGCAAAAACGCCTGAAATAAATAAATAAATGAGATAATATGACCCACCCAGTACAAGTCATGGTGACAGTAGAAGATAATGAGCTTATGGAGTTCTGCAGTCTAGTGAGGAAGGCAGGTGATTAAATATGTCTTAGGGACATTCTGACAATGAACCCACATGGCTGTGGAAGGCCCTGAAGCACTTTTTGCTTGCTTCTGCAGTTAGACCTTGAACCTTCCCTAGGAAAGTGACTTGTGCCTAACTCTACTTCTGGGCTGAAATTTGTGCTAGGAAAGGTACATAATCCCCAAGAAGGTAAATACATCTATCTAAAAAAAATTCCCAAAAGGATTATTTTAGATTTTTCATGTATTCTTATTTCTGGCAACTGATGTTTCCCTTGGACCTGTATTTTATCATTGTCATCGTTTCTGTCTTTCAAATGGCAAAATTTCCTTATTGCATAACGAACTCCTGAATTTAGTTTTAGGGCTTTCCACAATCTGACAATAACTTGTAAATCATAAAATTTAGTCCAAAGAAAATAATCTCTCGATGTGACAATGTTTGAAATTTCTAGTTTGTGGATTTCGGTCTTCACTTATCTTTGCCTGTAAAATAATTTAAGACTAAACTAAAGTTCCATCTTCTTCATAAGTTCTCTGATAGTATTCCTAGTAAGACTTTCTTTCCGGAACAACAAAAAAAAAATTCAAAGGTAATTTGACATTTATCCCATGTTACATTTTTCTGAGATTTCACTGACTGAAAAATTTATAGGATTATTTAAACTGAAAAGAAAGCTTGAGTGCTTCAAAAATAGTAAAAAGGGTAGTGCCACAAATATATTTTGAACTCATGAGTCTTAATGCCACACAATTTAAATATATAATTTAACTGTTCCTCTTCAAACATTGACTAACTCATCCTGAAAAATACAATGCAGCTATTTAATACCATGGAAGTTTTTATAATAGTTCTGGTTCAAAACTATAAAATTAAGATACTTTTTAAGATACTTTTTTTTGAAGGTACTTTTTTTTTTGTAATTTATTTTTGGCTCCTTAACTTAATTTTAATAAGCCCTATGAGAAAAGGACTGTTCTTTCCCTCCTTTCCTAATTTTTTCCCTTCTTTCCTTTTTATTTTTATTCATTAAATATATTTAAAATATACACTTATTCAGGGAGCATTTGGATGCATGAAATCCTAACTTAAATTAAGGGATAAAGGAAAAGAATTACTAGGGTATCAAGAAACCCAAGTGGAGAAAATACATGTCAGGAAAGTCATGATGCATTTTTGGATGGTAAAATATGTCATGACTTTTCTGATGACCCAATAGATTTCAGGAGGTTCATTAAAATTATGAATTACACAATA
Source organism: Tupaia tana (assembly GCA_026018925.1). NCBI lineage: Eukaryota > Metazoa > Chordata > Mammalia > Scandentia > Tupaiidae > Tupaia > Tupaia tana. The sequence goes on from JAKSZU010000006.1 coordinate 78,959,517, forward strand.
TTCACTTTCTAAAGTCACTATTTTATCTCTTTGTCTCTCTGAAGCAAGATATTCTCTTATCTCTGGTTTTTCTCTTTGTGTATGCTTCACTCTGTACGTATTTTCATAAATCTATCTCTTGAGTGGCTTTTTAGCACATATTTCTCAGAAATAACAGTCACTCCATCCCTTGAGAAACATGACCTTCCAGATCCAGGACTACCACCAACTGATTCTAGACTTGGTGTCTCAGAGTCTGTATTCTGCAGAGAGGCAATGTATTCTGTTAGGCTTAGAGGTCAAGTCTCTAATCTTGGCCCATTAGAGGGAGGGGAAGAATCCTGGTTGCATGGACTGGGCACATGATGCCATCCCTTTTTGCTAGAATCATTGCAGAAGAAGGATGAGCCCTCAAATAAAATATTCCAACTGCTCTATGTTATCTGTTATATTTGGTATATGCAAGTACCTTGGTAGACAATATAAATATTACAGGATGAAATTTAGGAAGGAAAAAACCTTAACTAAGATAAAGATTAAGATCCCCCAAAGAAATAATGAGCATTAAACTTTGTAAATGCATCACTTAGTTTAAATTCTTATTTGCTGCATTAAATAAAAATATGTAATTTGAGGAGAATAAAAATAAACAAAATACCTCTTGTATATTATTGCTTTCTTTTTAAAATAATATATATAAATTTGAAAGTCTAAGTGTTATGCATTCAATTAGTGAACAAAAATACATACATTGTCTATCACATGATTGGGAGAGAAAAGTATTATAATAGGTGATTTATTTAAGCAATTTACAGACCATTAGAGGAAAAGATAAGAAAACATAAAATGACAGCGTATTATAATCAGGTATGTGCAAGTGCACATATAATGCACATACAATGGGAGATTATATATAAATTGAGAATTGAAGGGTGAGTGTGAATTAATCCAAAAAAGTATTAGAAAAAGAATTCAAGGTAGAGAAACAGCATCTAAAAAAATTCCTGAGATCAAACCAGCAGACTACTTAATAGCTACATTGCTGGACTCCCACGTAGTCGACCACAGTTCGAGTCCCAGACCTGGTGGGTTAAACTCACGCCAGGCGCATGTGCATGTGTGCCCAAGATCCCAAGAGGAAAATGGAGGAGAAAGGATTGCGGCGTGGCCATCCCTCCTAGGGGGTGATTTCTTGCTTTCTCTCTCTCTATTTCTGTCTGCCCTATAGCAAAACCTCTCAAAAAAAGAAAAAAAAAAATTCCTGAGATCATTAGTGTTCAAACTTCCAGAAATTTACTAGTTGGAAAATCTTGTGTGAAGAATGATCAAAGAATATGGTGGGAGAGAGAAAGACGAGTGAATCAGGCAGAGCCCTGTGAGACACATTCAAGTTTATCTTAAAAGCAATGCGGGGACCAGCAAATGGCATAGTAGTTACATTGCCAAAATGCCACATGGCAGACCGTGGTTGAGTGCCAGACTCAGTGGCTTGAAAATCATGCTAGGCATGTGTGTGTGCATGCCGAAGATCTTCCCAGGGGGTGATTTCTCACTTTTCCTCTCACTGTGTGTGTGTGTCTCTCTCATTTAATAATATCTATGTATTAAATACTTGTAATGTGCAATGTACTAATGAGATACAAATGTAAGTAGGACAAGGTCATCTTTAGTAGGTTTTGAGTGTATATAACTATTTGAACTTTATGTAGCTATGTACTGCAGGAAGTAAACTAGGGATAATCAAAAGATAAAGTGCCCAAGATTTTGAATGTTATGAAAAGAACCAAGATTCAGGAAAGCCTCCGAAAATTTTAAATGTTAGGAAATTCAGAGGGAATAAAGATTGACCATGTGGGGCTTGAGAAGATGCTAAAAATATGAAAAAAAAAAGATTGTCATTTATTTAGTGGTGAAGAGGTCATTTATTACTTTTGTGAGGGCAATTTGAGGAGATCAGTGAAGATCTAAGTCAATTGTGAGACTATCAGAGAGAGAAATGAAGAGATCAACCATAGTCTACATTCAATTGCCTTCTACATAGATGGATGAAGCTGATGGCTAAAAGCTGTAACTAAAATTGTGATTCAGAGTGTGTATATATTGTGTGTGTGTGTGTGTGTGTATGGGTAAATATAAAATATTTATGTAAATATTTATGAAGAATTAAGAGAACCTGTGTCTCTACAGATAATATGGATGTTATGGCAAGGGCTAGCAATTTTCAAAAGGTATTTAGTTATATAAACAAATAACAAAAAGTTATCTAAATATGACTAGACAGACCAAGAGTAATGAGAAATAAATTGCTGCATAGTTAAGCTAAACCAGAAGAGAAGAATTATCAAGAGAATTAATTACTGAAGGTGTCCTCTATTTCATATGAAGAAGCTTTCCAAAGAGTGATGAAAGATTGGAGTCAGGCAAAAGATTGACAGTGTCAAAAGAAGAAGAAAACCTTAAAAAGTTTTTGACAACTTCATAGATCTGGAAAGACAACATAATGGAGTTTAGGGCTCTCAAAGCAATCAGGTCTTAGGGGATAATTGGCAGATACAGCAGTGTCCAGTGCACAGTGTTCTCTGTTGAGGTATTTGTTCGATTCTTATGGTCCTCAAACTGAGAGAGAAATAGAAAGATTCTGAAAAGCAGGGAGACAGACTTTGGTGATTTTGTAATTCTAAGAATATGAAATATATTTATCAGAAATTGCCAAAGAAGAAGGCCTGTACTAAATGAAGGCTCTTGAATCAGAAAGGCTGCATTGTACTTGCAGAGAGCAAACTTTACAGAACAGCAGCCTATCCTTGAGTCAGAATAATCTCTAATTGATGTAAGAAAAACAAAATATAAAGCAAAACAAAACATCTTCCTTTAAAAAAGAATAAAAGGGAAATTATAAATTATAGACCTGAATATAAAACAGCTAAAATTAATAATGCAACTTTGTATTTAACATGAAATTAACACAACATAAAAGAGAATTAGTAAATTATTAATAAAATATCAGTTGATTCTACTCAGGATGAAGAACAAAAGAGGATAAAAGAAGATGGCTGACTAGAGACACTCAGTATCTAAAGGAGAAGGATTTGTCACAACCACTAAACAAACAAAAACAAAACCCCTGATAAATAGCAGTAATTTGAATAGAGGAGCAAGGAAATAATGAGAGGCTTCTGAGACACAGAGATTCGGGGTGTAGAAATAGAGAGAAAAAGAAACACAAAGGCAGAAGATCCTGAGCCCAGGGTAGCTCCCCACTACAAGGGAAAAGTAAATGAAATAACACGGAATTCACCATTCCAACCTTGGATACCTGTAACCCCATCTACAGGAGAGGCCCTTGATCATCACAGATCTCAATACTAGGTAGAGATTTGCTTGAAGCACAGAAAGAGCACACACTGGCTCTCCCACCATTTGGAGATGGATATTCAGATGGCATGCCCTCATTTTGGGAGCAGAGTCACAGCTAAAGTTCATTCTGCCTTGGGCAGAGATGCAGTAAATCCTTCACCTTCACATTTCTGAGGCCCTGCTGTCATCTCAGTTCACACACACACACACAAGGTGGCAGAACCAGGTCAACAGCTGAGCCTGGTGATGCAGCAGTGGCCTTAGCACCTGAACCCATGCAACATCTGTGACTCCAAGGAATGCCAGTGCACCACGGATAGAGAGGAGCCCTCTGGGACTTGGGGACTTGTTGCAGATATCCCTGAATCTGAGGACTTCTAATCCTCCTCATCAAAGACTGAGGCCTCTAAACCAACTCCCCCGCCTCACGAAAGAATGAGGGCTCTTAAGATCTTCCCCCTTTCCAGAAACAGCTCTTCAGAAACATTCTCATAAGAAACCAAAGAATTCTGACCTAACGCTCCAGAGAGTAAAGAGTGGATTCCTCACCTCACTGTATCTGTCACTTGTAGACCTACTTGCTTAGCATGGTTTCTGCCTGCCATATGTACCCTACCAAGGACTCAGTCCCACTCAGCGTCCCACCCCTATAGGGTCCTACAACCATTTCCTTTTCCCCTGGCATGAATCGGGATACTGTGAAAACTGCCTGGGGTCCAGAGCCACCAGACCAAGTGTCTTCACCCTATGGGACCCCAGAGCAATGACAGCAACAGGCAGGTGGGGAAACTGCAGGTGTTCTCAGGTCCCTCCTCTTGGCCAGCCATGCAAGTACCCTGTCAAGGTCCCAGAGCCATTAGACAGGTGTTTTCGTTGTTGTGGAACTCTGAAGCCCCACTCCTTACCCAGTGTGGCTTCTTGACAGCACAGGAGGCCCACTTGAGGCCTAGAGCTGCCAAATGATATTTCTGTCTCAACAGAACTCCATGGCCTCACCACTTTATCCACTAGGCATGGGTGCTATGGGTAAGAAGACCTTTTCCAGGGTCCAGAAACATGGGATCAAGAGTTTCTAACTTCAGGACCAGCAGTTAGCGTAATGGCTATGTCGCTGGACTCCCATGTAGTTGACCGCGGTTCAAGTCCTGGACCTGGTGGCTTAAAAACTCACACCGGGCGCATGTGCGTGTGTGCCCAAGATCCTGAGAGGAGAATGGAGGAGAAGGGATTGCAGCGTGGCCATCCCCCCTTGGTGGGTGATTTCTCGCTTTCTGTCTCTCTGTCTCTGTCTGGTGAGTGCACGTGCCCTATAGCAAAACAAAACAAAACAAAACAAAACAAAAACAAAAACAAAAACAAACAAAACTTTCAAAAGAAGAGTTTCTAACTTTAACTTCATGGGACTCTGTGGCCCCTCCCACTTACTCATCCCAGATTCTACATCCCTTGTATACCACATTTTTTCCCCAAGGACGCCACCAGGATGTAGTCCCTAATGCTGACCCAGTTACCTCAACTGAAGGAAATCTCCACTTGCCCCACCTAAGACCTGAGAACACCTGCAGTCTCCCCACCTGCCTGTTGCTGTCATTGCCCTGAGCAACTCTGTACTACTGACAGGGTCATTGTGCACCATGTGTGCCCCATCTAGGTCTGAAGATACTAGCCTGGGCATTCCTATTGACACTACCTGTAACTCTATCCCTGGTCCAGCAGAGATTCCCAATGCAACTCAACTAATACTATAGGAAAAATCTACAATACTTCCCTGCAAAACTGCCTCAAAGAACCAGAACAGGCGATTCTTCCACCAGATGTCCAGATACCAATTTAAGAACATGAGAAACATGAGAAAACAGGAAACATGATTTTCTAAAGAAACATAATAATTCTTCAGTAAGAGCTACAAAAGAAAGAAAATGAAGAAATGCCTGAAATGGGATTCAGATTAAGAATCTTAAGGAAACTCATGAAGTGCAAGACAATTCAGATAAATAATTCAAAGAAATCTGAAAAAAAAATCATAACATAAGGAAGAAATTTCATGTGTGTGTGTGTGTGTGTGTGTGTGTGTGTATCCAAATAGATCCTGAAAAATGCAATAAATATATTAGAAAATACAGTTAAGAGTGCCAAGTGCAGGCTAGGATAGGCAAAAGAAAGACTTTGAATTTGAATACAGAGCTTTTGAGACCTGAAGGTCCTGGTTTCCTAATAATGCAGAGTTTCCATTCTCCCTCTGAATCATTCTTTTCCCCATGGTAAGTAGATTCTGGTTTCTTTAATCTCTTGCGTGTGTTTCTGTTTTTTTAGAGACAAAGGAAATCCTAATTCAAAGAAAAGGATTCTGTGAGAGGATTGAACACAAAAGAGTAACAGAGGAAATCCCTAGGACTGATAATAAAGAAAAAACTTAAGTTTTGAAGGAAAGGTGTTCCAAAAGGGCTATATCTTATTCTTTATTATAGAGAGTCTATGTATATTAAGTAAAACTGAAAAGTTGAGATTTAGCAATATAAAAATGTTGTTTAGGAATAGAATTAAATAACAGAGGATACATCTAAGAGAGCCTAAATGGGTTTCCTCTGGGGAATGGAAAGCAAAGATGGGAAGAGGTGAAAACAGGTAGCACGGGGCAATGTTATTTTTCATCATGAGCCTTGGTGAATTATTAGGTCAATTAAACCCTGTAAGTGTATTGCTTTGTTATTTACTATATTTAGTGTACTTAATAGTGATAAATGCCATAATTTTAAAAAAAGAAACGGACTATATCTGTAATTTGTATTTTCTACTGCATCTGAATCAGATGGCAAGGAGGTTCTATTATTTGTGCTCGATGACTTACCAGAAGGTGGTTTAAAGAAATGGCATTCTTAAACTGAGAGGCAGAGGTCAAAGACAAGCATGCCTTCTCTCTTAAAAACATATATCATGAAGCACAATTCTTAACAGCATACAGTGGCAGTCCATGGGGAGTGAGGAGGAGTGTCTTTAGTTTGTGTTGGTGACTTATTGCTATGACATGACACTATTACATTTTGGTTTTTAGCATTTTTAAAGAGGAAGTAATAGTTATGAGAGATGAAGAACTCAGAATTAAGTACTGTAGTTATACACAGAAGGGTAATTTGGTTTTGATGTATTGGCTTGGGCCTGTTAACTAATAATACCAAATTTTAAGTAGCATCTCACCAGTATGAAAAAGCGGTAGCATCATTATTAATGTCTAAACTATAGTGTGTTTCACACAGGATTATGGTAAAGGTCAGGCCATGTTTCTCTGAATTAAAAGCTATTCTGAGCTATCGCATTCCTAATCAACTCAGACCTAAAGGTGCATAGCTCAGTTATAATGAGGCACAATGAATTTAAATAAACTGCGAGGTACTGTATTGTGATTTATATTTGCACTGTGGTATCCTTTTAACTCATTAGCAATGAATGATACTGTGTGTTTGCAACTGTTTTTTGCTGTATAACTATTTTTTAATCACAATATTTCTTAGGAAAAGTGCCTGATGCTCCCATTTTCTTCCTGTATGTGTAAAGTAAAAGGCAAAGGGTGTTCCTGGCTTCTACCCAAACATGAGTCACAGCAGAAAGGAACTGCCAAATAGCCACTCAAATAAATTTCATAAATTAACAATTTGTAACTGTGCTCACATGTTTATGGTTTCACAGTATAGAATTGCCAAGGGAGTTGGGAACAAGAATTGAAGGTTATATGCAGGTTCTGAATTACACTTCAGACTTATCCTTGTTGTAAAAGTATTTTTAAAAAAATCCATTGCCCACATTTGGGCATTTATTAAGATACAAAAACAAATCACCAAAATTTTGTCAGAAACTATTTTGTTTAATAATTCAAGAGTCTTATTTACCATCTTCTATACACTTAGGTATACACAATAATTTTTGTAAACTGCATTTGTCTATAGCTTGCTTACATAGCAAGTGTATACAAAATCCAAGACTTTCATTACACTCAGTAAAACATTTTCTAAATTTCTAGATTAAGAGCAGCTTATTCATGTATAATCAAATGTTAACAAAAAGAAGGGAGTCATAAACTTGAGAAATTCCATTTATGGATTGGTTAATTTACATTTCTACTTTTTGTAGTGGTAAAGGAGACCTGCTGTAATATTCTGAGAAACTTGTGCCTTTTAATCCTTAAGGAACATAGTCAGGCATTATATTTGTCTTAAATTAAGCTCTTCTCACTTGAAGTGGCTTCCCTACTCCTGGAGTTGAGATCATTGAAATGAATCAGGCCTTTGTATTGAAACTGTATTTCTTTGCTGGGGCTCAACTGCTTTTGAGTTTCATTATCATGACAGATCCTTCCCTTTTTTTTTTCTTGGTGAATTTTACCTAGTATATACTTGGTCGCGTACCTACTAATTCTAGAATAATGTGGAAGATGCTGCTAACTATTTCTCAATACTTATTTTCCTTTCCTTCCTTTCAGTGCTAGAACTAAAGTTTTCCCTTGTTAATCGGTCATCAAACTATAAACTACATTTCTCAGCCTCCTTTGAGGGCAGATGTTATGTGCTCAGTTGTATGTCCCGCAAATTCACGTATTAAAGTCCTCACCCTGATTACTTCTGAATGTGACTCTGTTTGGAAATAGGGTCTTTAAAAATGTAATTAAGATTAAATGAGGTCATTAGCATGAACCCTAGTCCAGTATGATTGGTTTCCTTTTAAAGAGATTATGAGACAGACACACACAGGAAAGACCATGTGAAGATACAGGGATGAGATAGCCATCTACTAGTCAAAGAGAAGGCCACAGAAGAAATCAACTCTGCCACGACCTTGATATCTAACTGTGAAGCCTTCAGAATAGTAAAAAAATAAATTTCTCTTATTGAAACTAGTCAATCTCTGATACTTGTCTATGGCAGTCCCAGCAAAATAATGTACTAGGGCCATGTGACCATGGCATCAAGATTGAGTTAATGGACTATAAGCAGAAGGGACATCTGTAGCTTTTAGGTCATTTTTCAAAAAGACCAGGCAGAATGTATTGGATTGTCTCTTTTCCCTTCTCACAGGCTGGAGTACAGATATGGTGGGGGCGTAACACTGAGTATTTAAACAAGGACAGCACCTCAGGCATGGCGGAATAATAGGATGGAAGGAATCTGGGTCTCCAAACGACCTTATGAAAAAGAGCCATCCAGCTGGCCGGGATTACTCACATCCAGACTATTATGTAAGAGGTAAAAATCTTTTACTTATTTAAGTTTTATCTATTTAACTACTAAAGTTTTGGGAGGGCTTGGATCTTTGTTACTATACCCTCGCCTTTACCCTAAAATATATTATGGAATAAGAACCTCTACTCTATTTTCACTTTAATTTTTCATTTATATTCTATGCATAATACGTAATATAGTTATAGATGACAAACTATAAACATTACAACTTAAATATATAAAATGATAATATCCATATACTTTTTTTAATCAAAAATTGCATTGTGACACACTATTGCTTTCATTCATTACAATTTCATTTTCATTGTCGTTTGAACATTAATATACTTAAAGTAGCTTTTGCCATTTTTTTCCTTTTTTGGATTCTATCAGGAGGTCTTTATGAATTTGATTAAGCTTAATTTCCTTCTCCCTGAAGATCATCTGAGAGACCAAAGATATCACCTAATCTTCATTGTAGATAAGAAGAATGGTATCCACCCATAGTATACCCCTAGTCCTTAATCAAGACCTTCTTAGTGTTTCTTATTTGTTTTTACATCAATATTGACATCTTATGAAACTATGAACCTGGAACATTTGGCCTTATTTTCCACAGACTTACTGTCTTTTACATATTCATTTCTGATCATAATGTGAATTTTTTTTACAGACATTGATGACCATTGAAAATGATTTGTTGGAAATAATATCCATCTTCCCATCTCCTGCTAGCCTCTAGGCATTCCATATAATTTCTGCTAATTTTTTAAGAACTTTTATCAGTGTAGAGAACTCCTTTTGAAAAATGCTTTTATAGTCATAAAGTCTAGCTTTCTTCTAATCTAACTTTTTATAATCTTGTTGCTCATTTTCATAGTCTGTTTTATGTTGAATAGGTGTGCTTCAATGCTCAAAACATAAGATTTACTGCAAACGAAGAGAGAAAGTTCCCTAAATGTAATGGTACATCAAATACCATTAGTAGCCATTTGGAACTTTTTTCTATTTTGACTTATGTGAAATAAACAGAACAGCCTCACATACATGTGTTTAACTGGAATACTGTTGGGAACCCAAAGATGGACATTTGCTTTCTCTCTCTCAAAAAAGGATAAATTTAGCTTGACTGAATGGTGGTAATTCCATCTACCCACTCTTGCATTAAGTGATTAACCCACTGGAAGTCTGTGATCTGCTTTGAAGTCCCTAGCTTCAAAAGACTCCCCACATGAGGCCTATTCATATAAACTGAGTTCATCTAAATAGCCAAAAAAAAAAAAAAAAAAAAGTCTTTTGCATTTTACTCTTAATTTTTTTTCTCTTGATGAAATGTCTTTGAGCATCAATAGGATTTTGAGATTACCATAATTTCTTTTCGGATACACTACTGAGAAGGTAGAGTTTGTAGGCCCTGGCACAACATGTCCTGTACCACGGAAATAAGGCAGGAAGGCTACTGTAAATCACATTGAGGGTTTTTCGCAGAGCTTTCCCTGTCTTACCATCAGGTCATTTTCTCATTCGACAAAACGATGATTAGAGATTGTGAAGGGGTCTTAACATACCAAAATAAACATTTATTCTTTGACTTTTGAGGAGGAAATTAAAATTATTTTCATTTTCTTAGCTATCTGGACCCTGGAGAGTGCACTCTATCTGGTAATTTCAGACTTAATTAATTACTTGGGCAGATGTCTCAGTGGAGAAGGGCAAATAAAATACTTGGTTTGAGTGGTCACTTTAATAAAGTGAATTTCTTCCTCTCCATTAATTTTTGTTAAAAATAATTTATTTCAAATGAGAGTTAAAATCATCCTAGTCCTAAAACATCTTGTAATTGAATACTGTACCAAATAACAATAATAAAAGTTATTATTAATAATAACAATATAGTTATTATTATATATTTCTTAAGCTTATGTTGCATTTAAGTCTAAGAAAAAAATTGGCTTAAATACAAGCAGTCATTTAACAGAAACCCAGCAGATTTGAGCTTCTGATATTGTGTGTATTTAAGCTAACAATTACCATCAGTTTATATCATATGCTAAGTATTACAATAAACAAAAATAAAATTGTGTGAAAGATTTAGATGTTTAAAGTGTTAATTGTTTCTCCCGTATGCAAAAGAATGAGAGAGACGGTGCCCTTGACAGTGTTCACCCTGTAATCCACTCCAACTTTAGTCAGCCCCCGGGTCATGGACATGAGTTTGTTTGGTATTGGCCTAGCAGAGTGTTGCATTATACTACTGTGCCATTGTCTGGTCCCATAGATTTAGATTTTATAGAAATAAAATCTAAGAGGCATTTCTTTATAATGAATTATTCAGAAAAGTTACAGTTGATAGCTTTTTTTTTTTAAGATTTTTGCTATAGGGAATATATTTTCACTGGAGAGACAGAGAGATTAGAAAGTGAGAAATCACTCCCCAAGGTGGATGGTTGTGCCGCAAACCCTTCTCTATTCTCCTCTTGGGATTTTGCATACATATGCTCTCGCCCTGAGTTTGAAACCTCTGTGTCTGGGACTTGTACCATGCTCAGCCATGTGGAAGTCCAGTGCCTTAACCACTATGCCACCTGCTGCCTCTGTGGTTGATAGATTTTAAACTCTGACTGGACACCTAAAATATTTGGAAGGTATATTCATTTATTTATTCAGCAAATATATACTTGTCAAGCAAGTACAATATTCTGACAATGACCTTAGGGTTTCCCTCAGTTTACCTAAACTTTAAAAAAATTTTTTTATTTCATTTTCTTTTATACATTCAATCACATTATTTAGCTTACAAAGGGAATATCCATTTTGTGAACATTTCTCCCTTGTCTAGTTGATAAAACTATAAAATTATCTTCAACAGATAATACCACATTTCTTTGTCCCATTAATGCTTTGCCTATTTTCCTTTTAAATGTCCTTTCTCAGACTCTACTCTTTTGCACACACTATATCAGGTGTTCACATCCATTTACTGTGTTTCTATAGGCAATCAGTTTCTGTCATAGAGTGCAGACACTTGGTATATAATAAGTGAGGACATACAATATCTCTCCTTCATAGCCTGGCTTGCTTCACTAAGCAGTAAATCTTCCATATTCTTCCATTTTCTGTCAAAAGCCATGGTCTTGTTTTTTATGGCTGAATAGTATTCCATAGAGTATATGTGCCACAGTTTTTCAATCCATTCATCTGTTCTTGGGCATTTGAGTTGGTTCCATGTCTTAGCAATTGTGAATTGTGCCACAATAAACATCGATGTGCAAGCACTTTTCCAATTAAGAATTCTTCTGTCCTTCGGGTAGATGCCAAGGAGTGGGATTGCTGGATCATATGGTAGTTCTATTTGTAGATTTTTGAGGCATCTCCAAATTGTTCTGCACAGTGGCTGGACCAATTTACATTCCCACCAGCAGTGTAAGAGAGTTCCTCTTTCACCACACCCCTGCCAGTACTTGTCTTTTTTTTTTTTTTTTTTTAAATCTTGGTCAAGGTGGTATCTCATTGTTGTTTTGATCTGCATTTCCCTTACAATGAGGAATGTTGAGCATTTTTTCATATGCCTTTTGGCTATTCGTATGTCATCTTTAGAGAGTGGTTTTTTTCCAACTCATTCTCCCATCTTTTAATAGGGTTGATCATCTTTTTTTCGGAATAGCTGCTTCAGTTCCTTGTATATTCTGGTTATCAGTCCTTATCTGATGCATAGTTTACCAAAATATTTTCCCATTCTGAGGGCTGTCTATTCACACTAATTACTATGTCTTTTGTCATGCAGAACCTTCTTAGTCTGATGTAATCCCACTTGTTTATTTTGGGGATTATTGGACTGTGCTTTGGGAGTCTTATTTAAAAAGTCTTTGCCTACCCAATATCTCCCAGAGTTTCCCCAATGTTTTCTAGGAGCAGTTTTATAGTTTGAGCTTAGCTTTAGATCTTCGATCCACCTTGAGTTGATTTTTATCAAAGGTGAGAAGTAGGGGTTCAGATTCATCTTTCTGCAGGTGGAAATCCAGAGTTTTTCCTTTTCCCACTGGATTGACTGGTACCCCTTGTCAAAAATCAGTTGACTGTACATTTGGGGATTTATTTCTGGGGACTGTATTCTGTTCCATTGGTCCACTTGTCTGTTTCTGTGCCAGTACCATGCTGTTTTGATTACCACAGCTTTGTAGTATATTTTTGGGTCAGGGAGTGAGATGCCACCCACTCCACTCTTCTTGTGCAGGATTGCTTTGGCAATACAGGATCTTTTTTTTCTTTCTTTCTTTCTTTTTTTTTTTTTTTTTTTTTTTGAGAGGTTTTCGCTATAGGGTGCGTGCACTCGCCAGACAGACAGAGAGAGACATAGAGACAGAAAGCGAGAAATCACCCCCCAGGGGGGATGGTCATGCTGTAATCCCTTCTCCTCCATTCTCCTCTTGGGATCTTGGACACGCACGCACATGCGCCTGGCGTGAGTTTTAAGCCACCGGGTCTGGGACACGAACCGCGGTTGACTACGTGGGAGTCCAGCGACTTAGCCATTACGCTAACTGCTGGTTCCCGCAATACAGGATCTTTTATGATTCCAGATAAATTTTATGATTGTCTTTTCTAGATCTGTGAAGAATGTGTCTGATACTTTGATTGGGATTGCATTAAATATGTAGATTAATTTGGGTAGGATTGCCATTTGATTATATTAATTCTTCTAATCCAAGAACATGGGATGTCATTCCACTTTTTTGTGTTATTTTCAATTTCTTTTTTTAGCTTCTCGCAGTTTTCCTTGTGGAGGTCTTTAACTTCTTTGGTTAGATTTATTCCTAAGTATCTTAAACATTTTGTGGCTGTGAGTTTACCTAAACTTTTGACAGTTTTTGTTTTTCTTTTTCTCCCTGATTTCAGGGCCCTGGCTTCCCTTTCTTTAGAGCATTTATTTTAGCATTTATTTTTGCAATCATAAATTCTTTCTTTGCCTCTTTGTTATGTAAATCTCACAACCTCTTGCCAGTTTTACAATCTAGGAATTTTTTTTCTTAAGGACCTACCTCAATGGTGTTTTCTATTCTCTCCTTCTCCTCTTTCTCCCTTAATCTATTATATCCAACTTTTCTTCCAAAGGTGAAATATTTCTAAAGTAATGCAAAAGTGTGATTCCATGCCTTTGAAATATAATTATCAAATAGGTAGCACTCCAACCCACAGCCCCAGTGTGAGGATGGGGGAAGGTAGGAGCCTAACTTTTATAAGTGCAATTAGTAAATTTGGTTATGTGCCACAGTATGTATATGATATGATCCTAAAGGAGAGTATAGGCTATATCACATAGCCTCAGTGTTTAGTGGGCTATACCACATAGGTTATATAAATATTCCCTAGTATGTTTGCCTAAGGGTTCATTTCTCAATATATATCCTGGTAATTAAACAAAACATGACTATACAGATGACTTAGTTACATCAAAAGACCTCCTTCCTAACATACCCCAGTGCTTTTCTATTGGCTCACTTCAGTGCTTATAATTGCTCCTACCTTTGTTTCAGCAGAGTTGAATTGAATCCTTCTTCTCTATTGTAATTGTTGTCAATAAATTCTTGCTATTTAATTTGCCAAGTGCAACTTTTCTTTGACAATTCCAAATCTTTTATTGGCAGGGATATGTCTTCATTGGGATAGGTATTGTCCTTGCTCTCATAGAGCTACAAACTATTAAAGTTATAACAATTCAGGACCAGTAGATGGTGTAATGGCTACATCATTGGACTACTACATAATCAATTGTGGTTCAAGTCCTGGACCTGGTGACTTAAAAGTCATGGTGGATCCATGTGTGTATGTGTTCAAAATCTCGAGAGGAGAATGGAGGAGAAGGGATTGTGGCATGGCCATCCCCATTAAGGATGATTTTTAGCTTTCTGTCTCTCTGACTCTTTCTCTCTGACTCTGTCTCTCTGGCAAGTGCATGTGCCCCACAGCAAAAAAAAATCTCTCTCTACAAAAGAAAAAAATAAATATAACAATTGAATGCAAAGGCAATTTCAAGGAAAACTTTAAATACACATTGTAGATCCAATTAATTCATACTTGAATTTATCTACACACTTGAGCATTCCAGAGGTCCTCTAGACTAAAATGATGCTTATCTGAAAGTTTCTAGATTATAGCTCATCCAAAATTTACACCGATAGTCAAACTTACAGGAAGCCTGAGTAACAGTGTGAATTAAGAGGCAATGCCATGATATTCTACTTCAAATATCTTCCCTAGGGTTACTAAATGATTGAAATACCTTTTGTAAGCATATGTTACTTTGTATGGATAATTACCTTTCCTTTCTGTTTTAAAATATAATAAGTAAAACATCTTAGTATAGAATAATACATTATATAGTCCTCTGTGACATGAGGGGCAGGGTGCTATGGAAACTTGGGAAGTTAGAGAGGAGTAGAGGGAATGAAGGAGAATGCTGAGAGTGCAGTTCTTGGAAGATTTCTGCAGAGCTAATGTGTTTCAGAGTTATATCGAGTAATTCACATAAAAGGAACACTTTTAGAAATAAAATACATTAATACTACTTGTAAAAATGGGGAATAAGTATGATAAAAAGCCAAAAAACAAACAAACAAAAAAAACAGGGGTCAGCTGTTGGTGTGGTGAGTTAAGGGCTGGATTCCCACATGGCTGACTGTGGTTCAAGTCCCAGACCTTGTGGCTTGAAACTCATGCCCAACAGGAGAATGGAGGAGAAGGGATTGTGGTGTGGCCATCCCCCCCCTGTAAGGGTGATTGGCACTTCTGTCTCTCTGGCCAGCACATGCCCTAAAGCAAAAACTTAAAAAAACAAACAAACAAACAAACAAAAACAAAAACAACAGCTGACTGATTTAGGGACTCAGTCAGCTTCCAGAGTGTCTAATTGAATGTAGTTTTTTTTAATTAAAAAAAAATTAGTTTGCTATATGGCACATGTCTTCACCTGGGAGAGACAGATAAGAGGAAGAGAGAAAGAGAGAAAGTAAGAAATCACTCCCCAGATGGGATGGCTATGCCACAATCCCCTCTCCTCCATTCTCCTCTCAGGATTTTGTGCACACATGCACATATGACCAGCATGATTTTCAAACTGCCAGTCCAGAACTTGAACCATGTAGTTGGCCATGTGGGCTCCAGGAGCCTTAACCTCCATGTCACCTACTGGCTCCTTAAATGTACTATTAATCTTGATTTTTGCTTAGGTATATCCAGTTCTTGATATCTCAGGGAAAACATGTTTTAATTCTCTTAATATAGCTACTAGGTATTTTCCTTCCTATCTTTCCCTCCATTTATCTGTATCTAACTTTCCATCAAAAGCGAAATATTTTCAAAGTAATGTAAATGTGTGATCTGGACAAATCTTACATGATAAAAACATTAGGCTAAGAAGGGATTTTGCATGTGCTGTTGACCTAGAGTGCTCTTCCCATAGACCTTCCTTGTCTGCCTTCTTTCATTCATGGCTCAGCTTACATCGTTTCTTATGTGAGGGCTTTCTTGGCCACCAAAGATCTTGTCACTACCATGGATAGATTCTGTCTCGTGACTTTCTACTTTATATTAATGATGGCATTTATTACTCCCTACAATTATCATTTTTAAATTTATTTACTTCTTTATTAGCTGTTTCCCACCATTAGTAAATAAGCTCCATGAAATAATGGCTATTGCCTAAGTTGCTCAGTATTATTTCTGAGTGCCTAAATTAAGACTGATGCATAGTGCACTCTCAATAATGAAGAAAACTTTCCACTAAATTCATCTTTTTACCCAAATACATTAACTCACATCTCCCTCCTTTTGCCATGAATTAATTTCATCATTATTTGAAGCCCATGTTTTTTTATTTCCTCTAAAAAATTACTCTTCTTTCTTTTTAAATTAAATCTTCTAAATTCTAGTTGAGGAGTGAATGTTTTTTGCAATTGTTTTTATTTTCCATTTTGTATTTGTAAGCTAAACCATTGGGAAAATATATGAAAACTAGAATGTGTCTTATTATGAACAATTTATTTCAAAAATATGAAGGTTATATAAAGAATAGGGCTTTATCAAAACTTAATTTGTAGGATGAAAGGAGTTGACAAGTTCCATCACCAACTCATATATGCAATATAAAAAGATTAGTCCCCCTGAGAGGTCCTTCCAAGACATAGTTTCTGGTTTTGTTTACTACAATCACAGGCATTCTCTTTACTTTGTTCCGTAGGTTGCTTAATATATCATTTGCTTCTACATGTTTCTTTCTCCTGATATTTCTTTTATACTGTCAGATCCTGCCATGTCCATTCAAATCTAAAATTGTCTGAAACTATCTAAGTCACAACAAATCTGCTGTGTGAATAAAATCTTTATGGAGAGCTGTGAGGTTTCCAAGGCACATGCATAATAGAAATTCAATATCACTTCATTTGAGTACAGGCAGAACTACCAATGGCTGCATTTCACAGAGACCCACAAATTGTGCTATGAAAAGAATGATTACGACAGAATGCCAGGCCTGTGCTTGGGAGCCTGGTAAATGTATTCCACATTCAGCTGTGTGAATCACCTCGGGGTACTGGTGATCAGAAAGAGGAGTCAACCGCAAATCTACAATTGTATTAGGAGCTTTCTAATATTAATCAGTTTTCAATTTTAATAGCACATTCTGCTTAGGATAAAAATTAAATCCAAATAGAAAAAAATGGCAATTTGCACAAGCTGCTATAAAATGGTGAATTTGGCATGAGCTTTTTGAACTTCAGTGCCAACAAGGAGTTAGCAAAAAGAAAAAAAAGCTTATAAATAAAAAGTTTTTATCTTTTTTATACTTAAAAATTAATTAAATGTAATTCTCTCCAGAATAAAAACTAAGGTATAAAAGTTTCCATGTGTTACTGAAAGAAAAAGAGAAAGATCATTCAAATTTAATTAAAATAAACATTAGGAAGTTTATTATCTTCTTTCTCCTTTGGAGAATTTTGTTTGAAGTGTTGGTCAAAATTAGAAAGGAAAATTTAAAAGTTAATAAGTATTAAGGTTATTTTAGAGCCTATTTTAGACCAACCTAATGTTAACTTTATCTTATGTGGGTTCTGATCTCGAAGAATGTGAATAATGTAAAATTAAAAATGTGGAATTATATTTACATCAATTTTTCCCATTTTGGAGCTAATGTTTTTTTCACATAATGTTTTTCTTTTATTATTTAACCTAATATCTACCTTTCAAAAATAATTTTCCCAAAATTCTAACTTTAATATTTCTGTATGCAATTTATATGTAAAAAAGGTTGATTAATACTTCTTAGTTGGTTCATGTATCATTTTCTAAAGAATTAACTGAGTGTTTTAAATATACCTACAGAATGTATTATTCTTAAAATAAAATTAAAGCTCACATTATCACATTTGATCTTAATTTAGCATGAAGACGTGTTTTTATATAATGCTCACCATCTTTAGATGACTTAAACACAATTATTATTTTTGTATATTTTCTAAAGGAAAAATACCTTGCAGTAATATATGGTTATAAAGTAATAATTGATTAGAATCTCTGTTAAGTTAATCATTCAAAATTAACTTCATCTACTGATTAATTTGAAATAGTCATATAGAAAGGTCATGGTCACATAAAGTCAAGAAACTTTTAGACAAAAATGAATAAAATATAGAGATGTTTTTTTTTTTTTTTCAAAATATGATTAAGTAAGCAGAATATATATGACTACCTAAGAAAACAATTTCTATCATGTTAACTTAATCTCTCCTGATGTCTCCTTGAAGTTCAGGCTGTAATCCTAACCCCCAAGGTGATGGTTTTAGGAGGTGGGGCCTTTCAAGATGTGATTAGGTCATGAGCACTTTGTGCCTTTATAAAATCGTTAGCTCAGGGGACCAGCAGTTAGCGTAATGGCTATGTTGCTGGACTCCCATGTAGTCGACTGCAGTTCGAGTCCCAGACCCGGTGGCTTGAAACTCACGCCTGGCACGTGTTCGTGCGGGCCCAAGATCCCCAGTGGAGAATGGAGGAGGAGGTATTGCAGTGTGGCTATCTCCCCTGGGGGGTGATTTCTCACTTTCTGTCTCTCTGTCTCTGTCTGTCTGGCGAGCGTACATGCCCTATAGCAAAAAAAACAAAAAAATTCTCAAAAAAAAAAAAAATCATTAGCTCAGGAGGGTCTAGTGTAAAATTAGCCCAAGAGAACTCATTTACCTTTTCCACTGTGGGAGCACACAAGAAGTCACCATCTTCTCTCTGGGAAGAATCTGAAGATAGGAGATGGGCCCTCACCACACATTTTATGTGCTAGCACCTTGATCTTATTATTTCAGAACAAATTTCTGTTGTTTATAAGCCAGCCAGTTTATAGCATTTTGTTGTAGAAGCCCAAATGAACAAAGACTGACTAAACATGAAAAAATACTGTCTTGTGCAGAACTATTGAAATTATGTTTCATCATGAACTGATAAAAATTCATGTGTCTTGTTATCACATATTTTAAAAATGTCAACTATTAATGTAAGATCCTAAATATATATATAATAAACTGGTTTATTATGTACACTACTCTTATTCAATATCTTATACTTATTCATCAGTATTTCTGAACACTTATAGGATAACCAATATTTGTGATCACCCAAATGATAATGATTGCTGTCACTTACAGAACATCTACAATTTTCCAAACATGGAGAGGTGGTATAATATGGAGTTTAAAAATTGATTGTTTTTAGCCAGAAGCTCTATTCAAATCTTGCTTCAGTTGCTTACTAGTTGTGAGGCCTTGGAAAGGTATTTTATCCTCTGTTACCTTTTCTGTAAAATAGAAACTTTAAAATTACTTATTTCATAACGTCCTGTGAAGAAGGATTAAATAAGTTAACACATTAAACTAGATCCATACTTATTACACAATGGGTGCTTAATAAATTTTGATTAGTATTATCTGATAATTTGGATATTTTTTCCTATTTTTTCTTGATACTTTTGGGAGAAAAGATTTATTATAATTATTTGTAGATAAGGAAACCGAGGATAAAATGTTTTATGCAAATTTTCCCAATTCACATAGCAAGTAATAGAGTGATAAATTTCTAAGTCCATACTCTGTCCACTCTATTACTCTGCAAAAGCACTAGAGACTGAATTATTTCTCTAATGACTAGAAGAGAAGTAGTGTAAGTAATAGTCATGGCAATAATAATAGATAATAGATGTGAATTTCTGTAAATATACTCTCTTGATCCTCTTGTCATTAATAATAGTACTATTATTTTAAGAGGAATTTTTGCTATAGGATGTGTGTGTTTGCCAGAGAGATAGTGACAGGAAGCAAGAAATTACCCCCCATGGGGGAGAGCCATGTTACAATCTTTTCTCCTCCATTGTCCTCTCGGGATTTTGGGCACACACTCACATGCGCCCAGTGTGAGTTTTAAGTGGCTGGGTCTGGAACTCGAACTGTGGTCAAGCACATTAGAGTCCAGCAGTGTAACCATTACACCATCTCCTGGTCCCTTATTATCCATATTTTAAGGATGAGGAAACTGAGACATGGAGAAGATTCCTGTCTTACTCAATGACATACCACTAGTAAGTGTCAGAAGTGCGTGTCTCTGTATGTCCCCACATAAGCTAAAAATATTTGTTCAGAAGTGGTTCAGCTCCTCAGATGTCCCCTACTAATCCAGCACTAATGTGCTTTCTGAACCACAGCCCCCATGCCCATGCCCCACCGCAGACAGCAGTAGCACTTTCCTGTCTTCTGTATTCCTTATAACCCTGCTGCTGCCTCAACACTGCCCTGCATGGCACAGTGGATGCCTACTACTCCTCTCTAGGACCAAAGAAGGAGATGGTCTATGGTGACATTGTGAGGGATTGCTCTGGATTTTTCTTATGAATGGCGCTGTTAATGGGCCTGAGGAAGTGCTTCTATGTTTCCAATGTGTTATAGGTTAACAATTTTTCCTGTATCTCTCTGTTGTCCTCAGAGTGCCTTCACATCTGGGATGACTGAGGCTATGATGCTGACTTAAGTATCACGTTTGGTTCCTTAAGACTCTTTACTCCTTGAGACAAGCAGATGGCGAAATGGTTACTCCACTGGACTCCATGGTCGATCATGGTTCGAGTCCCAGACCCAATCACTTGAGACTCATGCTGGGCATGTGTGTGTGCGTGCCCAAGATCTCGAAAAGAGAATGGAGGAGAACGGATTGTGGTGTGATCATCTCCCTAAGGGGTCATTTCTTGCTTTCTGCCTGTCTGTTTCTGTCTCTCTAGCAAGCACACGCACCCTATAACAAAAATTTATCTTAAAACAGAACAAACAAACTCAACCTTGGTTTTCCAGACCTATCTAGATATAGCTGAATCCCAGAATAGACATGGTTTACATTATTTCCCAGGATTATCCTGTAAATACTTGCAAATAGAATTTTGCCAGTCTATTAAACATACCTAAGCATGCTTGGATGCTGTAAGTGGACAATAGAAGGCTGAGAACTTTAACACCCAAACACATAAACAATAATAAATTAATAGTAATGTTATTTTAGAGCTCTTTAAACCAGAGGTAAGGAGAAAAGATATATTCATATCATATCAGTCACCACAGATGAGAAGACACTCTGAGACATTGTGATAGCTCTGAATTGATCCATTGCTAGTACAGTTGCTGGATGCTTTAGCAGATCTGAGGCAACAGAGAGCCAAAGGAAAACTTGGGTAATGGACATTAACCCAAGTGAGAAGGAAAAGCTGTTGATATTTATGAAGGGCCAGTTGCATTCCCAAAACTAACCTCACGACTGAGAACTTTATGGTGAGACCAGGGAGGTCAGTAACATTCCCAAGGTCATACAATAGTGACAGAGGCAGAAGTCACAGATTGACCCCATGGTCCACCACATGAACTTTTTGGTGTCACATTGAAATTATAACACCTTGGCTACTTTGTTGGGTTCAGGACTGGGTATGTGACATAAACTATGACAGTTAAAACTCTGGAACTCTTCTTTGAGGTATTTACAGTACTATTAAATCTAATAAAGCCACTGTCACCTATCTGGTTACATATAAGAAGTGATGGAGGAGACGATCTTGAGGAAACTGAGTTTTTGGCATTCTGATTTACTGAGGAATTTTTTAAAAATGTAAATCAATAATTTCTCTTTTTGTTTAAGCCAATTGAATATAATTTATATACATATACATACACACACACACACACACACACACACACACACATACATGCAAGGGGCCTAAGAAGGAGGACTAGTTTGGGATTAAAAAAAAATTATCTTTAGTAATACACACTTAATTCCCAGTTTAAAAGTTAGCCTTGATGTTTTGCCACATTTTTTTTTCAATCTGTAACATTTATTTTAATATCACTCAGGTCAATAATCTTTTTTAATTGCCAGAGGGTGTGTGCACTTGTCAATGGGGCATGTTCATGCCACAATCCCTTCTCCTCCATTTCTCCGTCATCCCTTCTTCTTCATTTCTCCATCCTGTCAAGATTCTAGGCACTCCCAACAGAGTCCCCACAAGAACATGCATCCGGTGTGCTTCTCAAGCAGCCAAGGCCAGGACTCCAACTGCAGTTGGCCATGTGGGATTCAGCTCTCTTAACCGCTAGGCCATGGGGCCAGCCCCTAATTATCTTTTTAATTAGTTGTATAAAAAAGTATTGTGTATTACTTTTTCTTGTTTTTTTTTTTTTCTTTCTTTCTGAATCTCCCTCTCTTTTTTCACATAGCAAATTTAGAGAAGACAGAAAATTAATCCTCATGAAAAAGAAGGGCTAAACTGTAACTTCCCCTTTAAAACTTTCGTTCTCTCTTTCTTTCTTTCTCTCATCTTCTTTCTTTCTTTTTCTTTCATGTGAAAACGAGGCAGAGAGCGAGCAATCCCAGCAGGGTCTTGACACTGAGATCTGCTCCCAGCCTTCATTCAGCCCTGGATGATGGACAAACATGTCCCTGGTGTATGCAAGGAGGTTTCTGGACTTTATCTGGAAATCTTCTTACATGGAATGGCCTCCCAGTGTTGTGTTTTACTGCTCCCTTTCATTTTATTACATATTAGATTTTTTTCACAAACTATTCACTGAGGCAAAATAGTAAAAACAACAAAAAAAGCAAAACTAAAACAAAAACTTTGTCAAAATGTTGTTCATGTTATTCCCCCATTTTTTTTTTTGTTGTTCATGTTGAACTTCAGCTCATTTGTCTGATAAAACTCTATATGCTGAAGTCCTAGACATGAAATCAACCAGCCTCAGGTTCTTTGACCTTTTGAGCTTTCTAAAGCTTCTCAATGATGGTATTGTATTATTGATTTTGATTTTTTTCCTTTGAAAATATTGTATTCAGAAATGTCTGATTTTCTCTCTCATTATTATTATTACTATTTTGCCAGATTATGACTGCTCCTGCTGGAGAGAGAGAGAGAGAGTCAGAGAGAGAGAGAGAGAGAGACAGAGAAGGTGAAGGTGAGAAAGCACCCCCCACACCCCTATGGGGATGGTCACACTGCAATCCTTTTTTCATTTCTCCCTCCTTTTGGGATTTGAGCATGTATGCACCATCAGGTCTGGACCTTGGCCTGCACAGTTGGCCATATGTAATCCAGTCACCTTAACCACCATGGTACCAGCTAGTCCTCATTATTAAAACAGCAAATATTTATAAACATACTAAGTTAGTCCTACTGAAAAATTTATTCCATGCTTTTTTTGGTAATATAT
This sequence comes from Tupaia tana, assembly GCA_026018925.1. Taxonomy (NCBI): domain Eukaryota; kingdom Metazoa; phylum Chordata; class Mammalia; order Scandentia; family Tupaiidae; genus Tupaia; species Tupaia tana. The sequence goes on from JAKSZU010000006.1 coordinate 78,982,837, forward strand.
TTAATTGAAGAGTTGAATGCAAGTGCATTCCACTGTCAAAATTTCAAAGTTATATAACAGTAATTATATAAAATTATTTATAATACAGTTGTTTGCATTCAAAACAACACTTCTTAAGGATTTACTGTAATAAGTTATTTGTTTTATTTAATATTCAAACAGAAGACCTTAAATGTTGATAGTAAAACAGTAATTTTTCTATGCAACAAAAACATATTGTGGGCAATGCTATACGAAAACAGAGAGAGGTGATATCACTCTTAGTTGAGGAGTACATAATTAGTGAAATTAAAATATACAAATAGCAAGTGGCAAAGTATTCCAGCTTAGAGTACAGGTATGTTAAAATCCATAGAGAGCTGGGAAACTTGGAAGGATGTTTAAGGGAGAGGAATTTTTATGGTCTGTGGTATAAAACAATTGGTAACTAACATGAAAAGTTAGAATGATGGGAGATGGAAAGGTGAAGAATGAGAATGATTAAAAAAAAGCTTATTCTAGTGGTGGGTGTATATATATATATATATATATATATATATATATGTATGTGTGTGTGTGTGTGTGTATACATATGTATGTATATATATACCCTATGTATATATGTATATACACAGACACATATATACATATATGTATGAATTTTGTAGCAGAAAGATTTTTTTTAGTCTATTTTTAGCAATTTTCAGGGCCAATAATATGAAATAGAACAAGGGTAATGTGAGGGGACTCAAAGGAATTAATAGTGCATCATTATTATGATGCTAGAGTAGATGTGACTTTCTGGCTAACTATGTAAGAGAAGTAGTAGAAATTATAGTCTGAGTTATGTCTAATATTATTACCAAGTCGAGTATGTTACAGAATGGTGGTTATGAAGCTATGACTAGAGTTAACTTTACACTCTTAAAACTACAACTACCACTCATACACTTAAGTTTAGGTGATCATCATCTATTACTCTCTATTGGTAGCCTTGGTATGGGTGAGTCTAGGCAGAAGTGCTACAAAAATATGACACCATTTGGATAAAATAAAAAGATACCAGTCAGTTTACATATGAAGAATTATACAGTTTGTTTATTTTACCAGCTAAGGAGTTATATTTTCAGACAACAAGGTAAGAAAGACATCAGTGTTCTTGATGAGAGTGAAAATGAAATGATTATACCAGTCTATTATTACAAATTAATGAATCATGGAATACTAATGTGGTTCCTAGAACTCTATGTATGTATAGTTAGCCTATTGTGTAGTTTTTATTATTTTTGTGTAATATGGTAATCATATAATTATGATTGAAGAGTTGCTTCATTTTAAAGTATGAAAGAGTTAAATCCTTAAAAACATTCTTGGTTTAAATTTCATAGAGAGATTCTGATCACAGAAGGAGTACTTTCTAACAAAACTTGAGGAATTCCTCTTGGGGTCTTTTTACACCCACAGCAAAATTATTTTTCTCATTTGAATTTTTCTCTCATCTTTTTTTAACTATTGGAAAACTTATCTAATGACTTTAATTTAAAAATGGTGACTTCCTATTGGTTTTTAATGACAATGTCAGTTTTAGAATAGTTCCTGGTTTCTTAAAAGAAGACAAAGGTTAATGAATCCTCTAAGAGCCAAGTAAATGAGTTTCACTAATTTTTTAACAAGTGGAGAGTTCTCGAACTATAGAATATATGTGCGTCTGTGTATGCACACACACAGTGGATTTACACACACTGTGTGTGTGTACATACACAGTGGATACACACACACATTGACAAAAATATTTACACACATTGCATGTTGTGTGTGTGTGTGTGTGTGTGTGTGTGTATCCTAGAAAGGCCACATATGTCAGGAGCTACTTCATGTAGTGAAGCAAGTAAAGCTGTGTGGGCTGCGTGTATAAACTAACTTTATGTTTATGTGACTCATGCATGCACATACGCTTATTTCAGTGTGTGATTATTTGAATTTCCATTCACGTGTTGAAGATTTTATCCTTTATTTTAATTAAATTAATTAGTTTTTAAAGAAATTTTTGCCTTACAACATGTGCACGTGCCACAGAGACAGAGACAGTGAGAGGAAAAATGAGAAAGCACCCCCCCAGGGAGGATGGCCATGCCACAGTCCCTTCTCCTCTTGGAATCTTGGTTATGCATGCACATGTGCCTGGTGTGATTTTCAAGCCACTGGGTCTGGGACTTGAACCATGGTTGAACATAGGGGAGTCCAACAATATAACCACTATGCCATCTGCTGGCTTCAAAATCTTTATCTTTTAAATACATGTAATGGAATGCAATGCCAAGGGGAAAAAAATCTACTTTCACAGTCTCGATGTTTGCAATTTAAAATATCCTTCAAACTATGAAATCAAATATTAAATATTCTGGGTAAATTTTGTCTTCTTTAGGTCAGGTTATGAACTATTACATGAAACTATTACATAGTTACATAATAAAGAACATGTGATTCATGAGGAATGGCAGTTAAGTCTTATTTTTTGCATGTAACTCTGAGTTGGCTCTGATGAGATTATGGACACGAATTAACCTCTGTCATTACCCCGTTTCCTGTGAGCAGGTACAGGTGAGCACACTGGTGAGGGTGCTTTACAAGTGTGCTGGCCTGGGTACAAATGCAGAGGAAGAGTGGTGGACAAGAAAAAGGCAGAGACTTTTTCTCCAAGCAGAGATTCTACCTGGATTGTCAGGCAATGAAAGAGGAGACTGGTTGCAGTACGTAATACGCTAAAACAGCTGCATGCAGAGTCATCCATGGACACCTGTGAGATCCTGCCATGTGCGTGCTGCGTTTCAGGTGCTTGGAAAACTATAGTGACCAAACTCAGCACAGGACAGCTACGATCTCCCCGAGGGCCAAGGCTAAACAGGTGTTTTACATTCAATAGGAAAAACAAAGTCACCTTCATCACTTACCTCCTATGATGTGCCCCTCCAACAATTATATGAAATATGTACAGTGACTCCAATTAATAAGTGAGAAAAGAGCCAAGGAAATTTAAGTGAATTGCCCAAAGTAGTATCATTAGTAAGTGATAGATTTAAGCATGTCAGTCAGATCAATAAAACTAGTGTCCCCTTTTACCATAGCACACATACATCCAGAGGCTTGTGGAATATTTTGAGCATATGTGGTTCAGCAAATTCCCTGGTAACATGGCCGTTGGAGGGGACCTCTTCTTCTGACACTAAACTTGGCCACTTAATAGACCTTAGATTGGTTACTTAAATCTGTAAGCCTTTCTGGAGTAATTATATCTCTGTCTCATTAGATTATTGTGAAGATTAGCATAGTAAATATAAAACACTTAGCCCAGTGACTGGGATATAGTAAGCTCGATAATATGCTCTCTCTTATTATCATCATTATTATTTATTATATTTTATTATTCTTTCATAATAAGGAAAGCTATTTGCCCTTTAAAAATCTGTAACGAGAATGGAGGCCTATGGCTTAAAAGGGTGAGAAAGAACATAAGTATAGGTTTAGAGGTAGAAAATTTAGGAGACACGGGTATGTAAAACAGTACTAGTGGTTTCGACATTGTTTTAAATTGAACTAGATTGTCTCCAGATACACGGATCATTTTGTTGTTTTCCAACAGTACACATTTAAATTAGGTGTATATTTTCATTAGGGAATTATTTTCATGTAAAAAGGAGAAGAATGTTGTCATTAAAAGCACAGTATGTTTAACTGCAAACAGAAATGAGTCATTTATGATATTTGCAGAAATATATTTGTGCCACTTACATCTCTCTTCTCTCAGGTTTAAGTAATGCGGTGTTGGCGATTGCATAGGAACTTTACAATTATACACAAGCTATGCAATTAAATGCTCACTTAAAATCAGCAATTAAAAACTTTCCTGCATAGACAGTAGCTCCTAGAGGATGCAATGCACTTGCAGTAAAATTCACTATAGTGTGTGTTGCCTTTCTCCTGTTCAGCAAAGGGAAAGAGTGGGGAAATAATTTCACACTGCATATAATGCATCTGAGATGAAGGAAACTTGAAAATTATTTAGTTACAGATTTCTCTGACCAGGCTTGCAAAGTGGCATATATTATGTTAATGGGCGAGCATTTGAAAATGAATTTGAATATTAAATGCACTCAGTTTGGGTTCTGACATGAAGGAAGGCATAGTTGATATACAATTTACAAACAGGTTCTTGTTAACTCTTTCAGTGCTGTTGCTCACAATCGTGCTTCGTGCTAAAATTGGTAACCTTAGTTTTTTTTAATCACTGCACATTTGGTAACATTGAAATCTAACTCTTATGGTGTACAGATGAAGTAGGACCTGACTTTTAGCCATAGTCTATGTTCAGTTGTATTCCATGTCGTTCCGTGAAAAATAGTTGCTTATTCGTTGAGAGTGAGAAGTAGAAATGAGCAGCCTCAATCACCGCATTAATCACTGCTGTTTTTAGCCTTCATTTGTATAGTAACACACCTGAGTCGGCATCCATTGGACGGTATACAAGCCAGCCCAGCATTATATATTCCACCAAAATACCTTGTTTTCAAGTCCAATCAGAGATCACAGGTTGACTCTTATGAATTCATAGTGTTGAAATTTACAGAAAATAAATAGTTAATAGTAAACCTTCCTACCAAAGCATATTTTTATTGAAAGAGCATCGCATTACAGTGTACTGAATGTTTTAGGTCATTTATTTTGTTTTTGCTCTGGGTCATTTTACAAAAGCACTTCTGCTCCCTAGCGTTAAAATGAGAGCCACTCTACTCCCCAGATATTACCCAGCAGCACTTGGGGGCTCTTAATGATTAATACCATCACCGTCCAGCCACAAACCTTTCTGCCGCAGATAATGCCAGGCAGCAAGCGCGCTTGACACTTTTAATGTATAATTAAGTAGGAAAAGTCAGCACTCAGTATGCAAATTTTTCAAAATGATAAATGATGCCATACAGCAGTAGGGATTGATTTGGTGTAAATGAAACTAATTAAGGAAATGTCAAACATAATTAATAAAACAGGTTTAAGCTGCAAAACATTGTCAATTGAATGAATGAGGAGGCATTGGCTCCCATTGTTTCTGCTTTATTTAGGGCTTGTGTTTAGCTTGTACTCTGTTCCTAAATGCACTTTCGCTACCTCACACCCTCCACTACCAATTCCCAGAGAGGGGGAAAATAAATTTGCTTGTCTCTCCACTGACTGCAGAAATTAATTGCAGAAATCTTGTCCCATCCAAGTGTTACATTCACTCACAGGACATTAACATAACTAATTTGAAAGAGCCCAAATGACTGCATAATAGAGCACTGTCAGTATGCCTGACAGTCTTTGGTCATACCAAATTAGCTTGGTTTTCTAATTGAAATTTTTTTCCTTGGACTCTTTTTATAATTTTTTCCTCAGCTATTCATTTTTGATAAGAACAAAGGTTTTATAATTTACAAAAGAGTGCTTGACCTATAATTACTAGGAGGAAATTAGGGGAGGTAGAAAAGTCAGATTTAGTCCTGGTAATGATGCTAGAGACCTTGCTCCCTCTAGGGAGCTAGAAGAATAATGGAATCTTCTATTTTTACGGGCGACCTGTGCACTGGTGCTGACTCTAACTGTGAATCCACTTTACTTTGCAGATCACTTGCTTAACACTAAAAGTGCCAGCAGAATGGCAGGCCATTACTCCAAATGTCATTCAAACCCGTGCCATTTCCACATGCCCTTCCCTCTCAAAGAGCGAGACGAAGAACATCTGCCAGTCCTCTTATTGCGCCCTTGTAAATCTTCCGTGTAGAGTTAGTTCTACGCAACTTAATTTGTGAACTATCTGAGTAAATAATTGTGGAAGGGGGTAAGAGATTTGGCAAGAGTAAGATATTTAAAGAATGAGAAATTGATTTATTTGCAAACGAATCCAGTGAGTATTTGGACTTCTATGGAATTTCATCATGCCTAATGTGGTTTTCAAAGTAAGGAGTCCACTAACACCATAGCTTTAACTTAGAGATCTTTTATCGTCATCCATGTTTTCATTTTGAGTATTTCATAGAGTGACTCAACATAATAATGGATGAAGTTCATTCTTTTTACGTTTTATTAGAAATTGTGAGTTATATACTTAATGTGGCATTTCAGATGAAAGAAATGGTATGGATTGAAGACATAGGTTGCACAAGAAGGCAGGAGGGTATTTTTTTTTTTTTTCCTTACTAAAGGGGTGCACACTTGCTAGAGAGCGAGCGAGAAAGGAAGCATTCCAATGGGGAATGGCCACACTACAATCCCTTCTTCCCTTCTCCATTTTTTCTTTCAGGATTTTAGGCGTGCATGCACAAGCACTTAACACGTTTTCTAAGCTGCTGAGTTGTGACTCAAGCTGTACAGTTGGCTATGTGGACTCCAGCTGCCTTGACCACCATGCCACCGGCTGGTCCTATTCTTTCTTCTTAATCCTTACAATTTCTGCTGTACAGATGAGTAAAGGTACAAGTGCAGGGGAATGACTTTATTTGCTTATAGTCTTGCTCCTAAAAACCATCTATTTCTATGACTTCTTCTTTGACTTGATTCCACAAATAGAAGTAAAGTTTATTTAGATCCTATAATCAATGGTAGAGATTCTTGACTTTGAACTTTCTAAGTCTTTTGGGGCTCGTTTCTAGATGTTAACTAGCATATTCTTTGTAGTTATTGAATATTGGACACATAATAATCTACTACTTTTACAGCATTGATTAACTGCCTTTTTTAAACCAGTACATATGTAATGAACTCTCTTGTAATATTTGCCTCCTGTGTGCCACTGAAAAGAAAAATGAGGTTATCATTTTATACTTCACCTTTAAATGGGATGGATATGGAATAAGTCAATAAGATTCTAAACAAATCATTAGTACTTCGTCTCTGATCTACAAAGGACACAAGTACCACAGGTGAATTCAGCTATTGCATCAGTAATTTAAAGGACTTTTTCTGATGCAAATTGAATATGACCCAACTTCAGTTCTCCCAAAAATTACAAAGGAGAATTAACAAATTTATTGTTTTATAAAATTGAAAAATCTGGAATCAATTTTCCAGAAGGCCGGTGATCTTAAGACATAGCTAAATAGGGTAATTTAAAAATGCCATCAGGATTTACAATACCATCAGTATTTCTCTTCCTTTTTGACTCACCTAACCCCCTGGCTCTGTTTTCCACTATGTTGATTTTATTTCCATATGCCATCTCTTGGCCCAAATGATTAAATGTTATATGAATACTAACAGTTTAGTAGTATGATTAGAGATGTTTTTTCAGGCACTTCAAAACTGTCTCAGGATTAGCCCTGATTGAAACACCAAAAGTACCAGGCTGTGTAATACCTTAAACTACCTACCCCTGAAACTGTTGAGCCAAAGCCAAGTGAACTGAGTATGGGAAGAGGAATTTCTCCATCAAAATAGGATGTTTGTCAAAAGAAAAGAAAACTGGTATAAAAAAACTTGGTATGTATTACAAAAGCAATAGATATATACTCTGAAAACTCACACTACAATTTCTAATTGCAAAATATATTTCAATGTGGAATTCTTATTTACCATTGGATGTTACTAACCTAATAAAAATAAGAAAATTATGTATGTTAGTGAAAGAATTGTGCTGTGCTTATGATTAATTTATTTCATAGAGCATATAAACCAAAATAATGTTAATTTGGTCTTTTTTTTTTAACCATTTCTCTTTTTTTTTTTTTTTGGAGAGGTTTTATTTTTTGCTATAGGGCGCATGTGCTTGCCAGACAGACAGAGACAGAGAGACAGAGAGACAGAAAGCGAGAAATCACCCTCCAGGGGGGATATGGCCACACCGCAATCCCTTCTCCTCCATTCTCCTCTCAGGATCTTGGGCACGCACGCACACACGCCCGGCGTGAGTTTTAAGCCATCGGGTCCAGGATGCGAACCACGGTCGACTACATGGGAGTCCAGCGACATAGCCATTATGCTAACTGCTGGTCCCCAATTTGGTGGTTGTTAATGCTTTGTTATTTATACCTTAGTAAAGGGAAACATGGCTTCTTAGGCTTTTATATAAAATAATTTTACATTTAAAGAGTTATAAAAACAGAGAGAATTCATGCATAAATTTCTTAAATTTTTCCCAAATGTTGACAATTTATATAACCATTCTATATGTATCAAAACCAAGAAATTAACATCGGCGTGATAATATCAACTCAACTATTGTCTTTATTTGGTTGTCACTAGTTTTTTCCTGTTTTTGTTGGTTTCCTCATTTAATGCAGGCTACTATGTAGTATTTAGTCTTCATGTCTTTGTAGTCTTCTCTAATCTGTGACAGTCCCCTGTCTAGCCTTTTCTTTCATGATCTTGACACTTTGAAGAGTGCTGACTACTATTTTGTAGCCACTTGGGTTTGTCCAATGTATTCTCATGATTAGTTTGAGGTTCTCTCTTATTGGAAAGGATGCACAATGGTGATGTGCACTTTTCACTCTATCACGGCAGGGCACCTCTTAGCAGATGCTTTATTATGAGTGATGTTGATCATGACCATTTGGTTGAAGTGTTGTCTACCAGATTTCTCCACTGTGAAATTATGAATTTTGCCTTGCCATACTGTATTTGCTAGAAGGGAGTCACTAAATGCAGTCTGCACTCGAGAATAGGAGAATTAAGTTCTACCTCTTATAGGGAAGAATAGCAAAGAATTTGAATATGCGTAAGTTAAAATCATCATAGTAACTGATAACCACTTTGAGAAGACACTTAGAGGTCATGAAACTCTCCTGTTTCTCCTTAAGACTTTGCCCACTAAAAGTCTTAGCATTCACTAGTGGCTCTTGCCTATAGCAATTATTACTATGGTGTTCTCTTGATAATTTTATCATTCATTCTTCCTACATTTTTAAAATAATTTTTTGAGAGGTTTTTGCCATGGGGTGTGTGCACTAGCAAGAAAGACAAAGAGAGACAGAAAGAAAGAAAGGGAGAAATCACCCCCCCCCCCCGGGGGGGGGATGGCCATGCTGCAATTCCTTCTCCTTCATTCTCCTCTTGGGATCTTGGGCACACATGCACACATACCTAGCGTGAGTTTAAGCCACCAGGTCCAGGACTCGAACCACAATTGACTACATGGTAGTCCAGTGACATAGCCATTACGCCAACTGCTAATCCCCCTACATTTATTTTTATCAAATCTTCTGTAAGAAAGTTTTACTCCTTCATTTCTTTCTTTATTCAAACATTTGTTTGTACCAGCAGAATCAGAAAAATAGACTTGGAAGAATCATATTACTCGATTTTAAGACTTACTACTATAAAGGTGTAATAATCAGAATAGTGTGACATCGGCAAAGAGACAGACACATTGCTCAATGCAACAGGAAAGAGAGCTAAGAAATATACAAATACAGCCACTTGATTTTTTAAAAATAAGAGACAGGAATTAACAAGGAAAGTGAAAGTGTCATCTTTTCAGTAAGTTGTTTGAAACAATAATCTGTATGCAAAAAAAAAAGTCTCAGTCTGAATGTCACACCTAATGCAAAAACAGCCTAAATGTCACACCTAATAAAAAATGTAACTCAAAATAGATCATAGATTTAAATGTAAAACATAAAGCTATAAAAATTTTAGAAAAAATTTAGAAGAAAATCATTGTGGTCTGATGTTAGATGAAGAATTTTTTTTAAATAACATTAAGAATAGGATCTATAAAATAAAAACAAAGATAAATTAGACATGATCAGAATTATAAGGTTTTACTTTGTGCAAGACATTGCTATGGTTTGAATGATCCTACAAAAATTCGTGTGTTGGCATTTGACTGGTGGGATTATGAGTGTGAAAATTTAATATGATAGTGGATTTGAAAGGTGGAGCTTTTGGAGATTAGGCTTAGAGAAGGTTGTCAAGGTAAGGTCCCAATGACTGAATTCTAGTGGCTTTATAAGGAGAGAGATTGGACTGTTGGTATACAAACTCTCCCTCCTTACCTTGTGATACACCACACTGCCTTGAGACTGTAAAGTCTGTGCTAACGGCTGATGAAAATGCAGAAAAAAGTGAAAATCATGTATTGCTGGTCAGAATGCAAAATGATACTGAAAACACGTTAGCAGGTTCATATAGAGTTAAACATATACTTACCACATGACCCAGGCATCTCGCTCCTGGGTATTTAGCTTAGAGAACTGAGAAACTGTGTTTACTCAAGTATCAGTATAAAAATATTTACAGCAGGCATATGTTACTATTTGCAAAAATAAAAACAAGAAAACAACTGAAAGTAACCCACATGTTCTTCTGTGAGTGAATGAGTAAGCGAATTGTATATCCATATAATAGGATACTACTCAGCAACAAAAAGAACAAAGTACAGATACATATATAGGATCACCTGGATGAATAAAGGCATTCAACTGACAGAAAAAGCCAGTTTCAGTTGATACAGTGTTTGGTTCTATTCCTGTGGCGTTCTTGGAAAAAATAGTTTTAGGGAATGGTTGTCAGAGGCAGGGATCGGAGAGGGAGTGATGTAAAAGGAGTTATTTATTGTGATAGAACCAATCCATATCTTGCTTGATGTGCTTACACAAATTTAAACATATGATAAAGTTTATTAAACTGAACCTCAAAAGAAAAAAGTCAATGTTATTGTATAATAATTCCAATAATAAAAATTAAATCAGAATGAAGTGAATGTATGTTTCTTATTTTTTGTTAAAACTCAATACCATTATCATTCTTTTATTCAAATTGTTTCAGCTTCGACTACTGAGAGATCTTTAAGGTTGTGTAAAAGAGTTCTTTTAGTTTCCGTGTAAATACAATTTTTCATGGCATTGTTTTATGAAGATTTTATCAATGAGTATCTAACCTAGAAGGTCAAGAGAGGTCAAGGAAGGATAATGAACAGCATAATTGTTCATTGAGAAATGATTAAATTCTTCTGATTATTCAGTTCTATTAGAGATGTCATTTGGTTGGACCAGATTAGCTTTTAATAGATTACTTCCTATGATAGACTTTCTTAGCAATTTGTGAATTTTTGGTTTGTAACAATTTATATTTTTCATTTCAAGATAATACATTCATCGATTTATGCAACTTTCTACTTGAGCCTCACAGGACTCTTTTAAGTGATTTTTTTCTTCATTTAGTGCTCTGTGTAGGTAGATTCATACTTGAGACCCAAAGAAATGTATTACTGACAACTACTAAACATTTTTTGATTAATTTATCAAAAGAAGATTATGTCTTTGTACTTTCTACCAGGAATTGACACCAATATTTTAAAGCATAATTAAGGCCTACATAATTCATGTGGTTAGCATTAATTTTGGTAATTAAATCATTATTTCCTTTAGTTAGTAAGTGGAATACTAAATGATGTACTACCAAACAATTAGGGTACAAAGTAATATTTATAAGTAAAACATTTAACATAATTTGACAGAAAATTATGTGATACAATATTTACAAAAGAATAATAAAACTTCTATGTGCTCTTGGGACATTATCCTCCTGAAAATAGTGTAAACAATTCTAGGTAAAATCAGAATGCATTTCAGAACTTGCAAATAGATTTCCACTGCCCTCTTTGAAAATTAAGATAATCTTTGTGTAATACCTATCATTTTCCCTAAGAAGAAAAGATAAAAATGTTTATGTGTGAGGAACAATGTGTTTGTGTGTTTGTGTGTATGTGTGTGTGTGTGTTTGTATGTGTATGTGTGTATGTGTGTGCATGTGTACATGAAAACATAGAAGTCTCTTCTATGGTCAACTTGTCTGGCCTAGTTGCTATATCTTTCAAATGCTTAGAAAGACTATTACTTGAGGGAGAACATGGCATGGTTGGTACAGGCAAAATAAATAGTAAGTAGTTTAATCAATTTTTTTAAGAGGTTTATGCTATAGGGTGTTTTTGCTCACCAGAAAAACAGAGAGACAAAAAGCGAGAAATCACCCCCCAGGGGGGATGGCCATGCTGCAATCTCTTCTCCATTCTCCTCTCGGGATCTTGGTCACGCATGCACACGCGCCTGGCATGAGTTTAAGCCACCGGGTCCGGGACTTGAACCTCGGTCAACTACATGGGAGTCCAGTGACATAGCCATTAAGCCGACTGTGGTCCCTCTCTCTCTCTATATATATATTTTTTTTTTGTGAGAGAATTTTGCTCTAGGGTGTGTGTGCTTGCCATAGAGACAGAGAGAAACAAAGATTCAGATAGTAAGAGATCACCTCCCTGGGAGGATGGCCACACCAAAATCCTTTCTCCTCCATTCAGCTCTCGTGATTTTGGGCACGCACACACACGCATCCAGTGTGAGTTTTAAGCTGCCAGGTCCAGGACTGGAATACATGGAAGTCCAGCCATGTACCCATTACTCCATCAATATTAATAATAAGAACATATTGATCCTAAGACAGGTGGAAAAAATATATAGGTAACTCAAGGCTTTATTTTCCATATAATTATGAATATGTTTTAAAGTCTTCAGGCTTCAAGTATCCATTAGAAACCATAGTAGTCACAGGTGGTGTAAGCATTAACCTGAATCAGTTCCCATCCCTCCTCCCCTCACTAGTGTTACCATCTTGATCCACAGAGGGATTGTTTATCGCTGTAAGGAATTTATTTCTCCCAAATGATCTGGTGTGAATGTGAATAAAAGCCCACCATACCAAATTATTGATTTCTCTTCAATCTAATCCTTCCAACTCTTCAAAGAAAAAAATCACTCAGTTTATAATCGCTCACCTGTGAATCGCAGTTCCATGTGAATTTGCCGATAATGGAGGCTCCCAGTGATTTCTCAAAGTCACAGAGTTGAGAACCACCATGAAGACTGGCACTGTTAATAAATAGATGCTCAACACGGAGAAACAAAAACCTTACATAATCAGGTTGCAGAAAATATCTGTTATATATTTTCCAAATTGGAGAGAGGCAACAAAATTAGTTTTTTCTTTCTTTCTTTTTTTTTTTTTTCCTTCCAAATGTATTCAACAAGCAGCTAATGAGGAATTAATGCCCGTGGGTCAGGGTGGGTAATGGACAACAAGAAGTACCATTGGAGGCCCTCAAGGTAAATATATAAACAATGATTTTCAAGAACTAACTGGGCAAACAATTTCTGATTCCCAGAGGTTGGACCACATCAGCTCATTTCCCAAACTGCTGGAGTCAAACATGAGTTCTAAGGATGAACGAAGCCTGGCTCTTAACCTCAAGTAGGCTGACAAAACATAGCGTGACGAAAATGCTATAATGAAAATAAATACAAACACTAAAGTGTTAGAAAAAGAGTAAAAATGAACTAATGTTATTTAGAATTAACCCATATTCTTTCATAAGTGACACAGACTAAGTCTGTGATGAAGGTAACGGTATCTTATTTAGGAAAGGAGAGAATGGAGGTGCATAATCCTTCAATAGTTTAGTTTCACAATGCCCGTGAATAGCAGAGTTAGGATTTCAATCTGTTCCTCAACCCCACCTCCCTGCCCTGACTTTTAAGTCTATTAATTATGTCTACTAGAAACAAAAATATAGTTGAGATTAGGAAGGGAAATAAATCCTTCCTGCATAATTGCAGGTATATTACATGACTTTGTATTAAAAAATATTTCAAAGTTTGAATAGGAATGTAAAACAAGGTTGAGAAGCACTTAAATTGGAAGGGTTTTGATGCATAGTCACAGGGTTTAGTCATCTAATTTTTCTTTCTATGTTTGAAATATTTATAGAATGAACCCATAATTAAATTTGTATGGGCCACCAGGTGGCGTGGTGGCACTGGATCCCACATCACCTACTCTATAGTTTGAGTCCTGGTCCTGGTGGCTTGATAAAACATGCTGGGCACATGGTGTGTGTTTTCAAAATCCCATGTGGAAAAGGGAGGCCATCCTCCCTCCGGGGTATGATTTCTCATTTCCCTCTCTCTGTCTCTCTCTAGTGAGTGCATGCACCTTATTGAAAAAAAATGCAAATAAGAATCAAGTGATTTACTATACAAAGAATGACCCATTTCAAATAATTTTATAAGTAGGGAATTAATCACAATGACATAAAATCATAAGTGAAGTATCTGAGTCAAAAAGTAATATTTTGTTAATTTTCGGCAAGGGAAAGAAAAATAGTATTTTACCTCCAAAGGGTTAAGTGTAGAGCTTGTAAATATCTAGCTATAATATAAAGATATACTTCTTTTTTTATGTATTTCTATATTTCAGTAAGTAGCAACAGATGGAAAATATAAGAGGAAGAGATTCATCAGTAAAAAAGATGTGAAATATTTAGGCATAAAGTTTAATTTTGATATGTGGAGAAACTTGGTGTGGAAACTGTATTCCTATTATTCAAGATTTAGATGAAAATTTGAATAACTAGAGATATAGAACATACTCCTGAAAATATTTATTTCATATTACTAAAAATACCAGTTAAAACTAATGTATATAAAACATTCCAACCTAAACTCTTAAATTAAAACTTAAGCTTGATAATATGGATCTTGATTAAAGTAAACTTGAAAAGTACTTATGTAAAAGAAAATATGCAAAATTATTTTTTTTTTGGAGGTTTTTGTTATAGGGCACATGCGCTTGCCAGAAAGACAGGGAGAGACAGAGAGATAGAAAGCAGGAAATCACCCTCCTGGGGGGATGGCCATGCTGCAGTCCCCTCTCCAGCATTCTCCTCTCGGGATCTTGGGGATGCACTCACATGTGCCCGGCGTGAGTTTAAGGCACAAGGTCCGGGACTTGAACTGCAGTCAGCTACATGGGAGTTCAGCGACATAGCCATTACACTAACTGCTGGTCCCATAAATATGCAAAATTTTTTTTTTTTTTGAGAGGTTTTTGCTATAGGGCGCGTGCGCTCGCCAGACAGACAGAGAGATAGAAAGCGAAAAATCACCCCCCAGGGGGATGGCCACGCCGCAATCCCTTCTCCTCCATTCTCCTCTCGGGATTTTGGGCACGCACGCACACGCGCCCGGCGTGAGTTTAAGCCACCGAATCCGGGACGTGAACCCTGGTCGACTACATGGGAGTCCAGCGACATAGCCATTACGCTAACTGCTGGTCCCTATGCAAAATTTTTAATGAGTGGAAAAAAACTGCTGCTATCAGATATTAGAAGTTCCCGATACTAAATGTTATTTAGTATTAACTAAATGTTATTTCCATCTTTTACCCTCTTCATTTGAAATAAATGTGAAAGCAATACTGAGACAGTAATCGATAAGTGATAAATGCCTATATATATTTTTTAAATTTATTTTTATTTATTTATTTACATTCATTCACTGTACATCATTATAGCATACTAAATGAGATTTTTCCATTCACAGTGCACTGTATATTGGCTCAATCAAGCACATCAAGATGTGTGTTATTGTCAACACATAATTTTCCATTTCTTGTTTTCTGTATATTTTGCCTTTTTTCCCATCTATTTTAAAAAAATGCCTAGCCTCTTTGGTGCAGCTTATAGTATACCAAACTGTGGAGATGGAAGTCATGTGCTGACTCTGGTTTGATTCCTTGACCCAGTTAACCTGAAAACATACCCTTATGCACAAGTACTCCAGATTTTGGTGGGCTAGAGTACTTGAGAAGGCGTTGTGGCATTATAGAGCCTTGTGGAGGTTGCTTTTCTCTCTATTAATGACCGTGTCTCTGTCTCTTATGCGCATGTAAACACTCCGTTGTGAATGGAAAAAGAGGACGATCTCAAGAGAATAACCTATATCTAGTTCCATATCTCAAGGAACTAGAAAAAGAACATACTAAGCCATAAATCAGCCAAAGAAGGTAAATGATAAAGTGTAAAACAAAAAACAAACAAAATAGAGAATAAAAACACTATGTAAAAAAAATCAATGAAACTAAGTTGGAATATTTTTTAGAAGTTTTTGCCTTAGGACATGTGTGCTTGCCAGAGAGAGAGGCAGAGAAGAGACAGTGAGAGGGAAAGTGAGAAATCATCCCCTGGGGCTATGCCATGCTGCAATCCCTTTTCCTCTTCTCTCCTCCCGCGATCTTGGGCAAACGCGTGGGCCCTGGATGATTTTGAAGCTGCCAGGCCTGCAACTAGAACTTCAGTGGGCTATGTGGGCTCCAGCAACATAACTACTATGCCATCTGCTAGTCCTTGGGGCGTGGTGGCGCCCGCCCTATGGAAAAAACTACGGAGGCTGGAGGATTGTGGCATCGAGTCCACCTCTCTCTCTCTCTCTCTCTCTCTCTCTCTCTCTCTCTCTCTGTCTCCATCTTCTAGTCCTTATTGAATTTTTTTAAAAGATCAACAATATTGGCAATAAAATCATAAATGAAAGAGAAGACACTAGAACTGATGCCCCCGAAATAAAATGAATTGCAAAAGACCATTATGAACAAGTGTACATCAACAAATTGGATAACTCAGAAGAAATGAATACATTTCTAGAAATGTACAACCTATCAAGGCTGAATCACAAAGAAATAGATAACTTGAATACACCAATAATGAATACGGAGATCAAAATAGTTATAAAGAATCACTGATCATCTCCAACCAAAGAAAAGCTCTGGAACAGATGGTTTCCCTATTGCATCATATGCAATATTTACAGAAAAACTAACACCCATTCTTCTTAAATGCTTTAAAAATATTGACTAAGAGGGACTATTTCCAAACTCATTTTTATAAAGTCAGCATTACCCTGATAACAAAGTCCAAGACACAAGTGAAGAAAAGTACATGCCAAAATCCCTGATGGATATTGATGCAAAAACCCTTAAGAAAACACTGGTACAGCAAATCTAATAGCTCATGAAAGGATACCCATGATTGGGACAAGCAGTTAGAGTAATGGCTACGTCACTGGACTCCCATGTAGCTGAGCACAGTTCGAGTCCAGGACCTGGTGGCTTAAATTCACGCCAGGCGCGCGTGTGTGCGTGGCCAAAATCCCAAGAGGAGAATGGAGGAGAAGGGATTGCAGTGTGGCCATCCCCCCCGGGGGGTAATTTCTCACTTTCTGTCTTTCTGTCTCTCTCTGTCTTTCTGGACGTGCGCATGCGCCCTATGGCAAAAACTTCTCAAAAAAAAAAAAAAAAAAAAAAACTAGAAATTTTTAGTGAAAAAAATTTAAGAAGGCACAAATAAATAATACTTTTTATGTTCATAGACTGGAAGATTTAATAGTGTTAATATATCCATAATACCTAAAATAATCTATGGATTCAATACAACTTATATCAAAATCCCAATGGCATTTTTTACAGAAACAGAAAAAAATCCTAAAATTCATATGGAATTATTATCGAAGAGACTCTAAATAACAGCAGTAATCTTGAGAAAGAACAAAATAGGAGGGAGCACACTTGAAGATTCGCGAATATACTACAAAGCTAAAAATGCTAATTAAAACAGTGTGGTACTAGCAAAGAAAGAGACATATAGACTAGTGGAAAGAATAAAGCTCTAGAATAAATTCACATATACATGGTGTCTTCATCAAATGGTAGTGTGAATACTGGATATCCACATGTAAAAAAAATAAAATTTTATCTTACACTGTAAAAATCATCTCGAACTGAATTAAAATCTTAAACGTGAAGTAAAACTAAAATTTCTAGAAGAAAGCATGAGAGAAAAATCTTCGTGACAATGGGTTCAGCAATAATTTTTTAGATATGCCACCCAAGGCAATAAAAGCGAAAATAAAAGTTAGATTACACCTAACTCAGAGCTTCTGCACAGTAACGAAAACAATCAAATGAGTGAAAAGGCGATTAACTTAGAGAATGGAAGAAAATCTTTGCTAATCCTATATCTAGTAACAAGTTAATATCTGAAATTTATGAGAAACAACTCAGCCAAAACCCAAATAACTCAAGTGAGAGAAGGACTTGGATAGACATTTCTCCAAAGAAGACAAACAAATAACAAACAGATATTTGAGTTCAATATCACTAACCATCAGGGAACCACAGATCAATACCATAGTAGGATACCACGTTACATTTGTGAGGATGGCCATTATTAAAAAATTTGGAAAAAAAAATGACAACCAGTGTTAGGATGTAGAATAGCTAGAATGCTTGTGTACTATTGATAGTAGAAGAAATGGTGCAGCCACTATAATAAATAGTATTGTAGTTTCTCATAAAAATGAAATTATCATGTGATCCAGCAGTCTCACTTTGTGTATAAATTCAAAACAATTTAGGATCAGGGCCAGCAGGTGGCATGGTGGTTAAGGGCGCTAGACTCCCACATGGCCAATCATGGTTTGAGTCCCAGACCTGGCAGCTTGTTTTTTTTCTCTCTCTCTCTCCTGCTCTAGTCAAATTAAAATAAATAAATTAAAAAAAAAGAATTTAGGGTCAGCCTATGGCACGGTGAGTAAAGTGACTGGATCTCACATGGGTTACTGCATGAATGAGTCACAGACCCGAGACGGCTTGCAAGACATGCTGTGTGTGTGCACGCAAGTGCATGTGTGTGTGTGTGTGTGTGTACCCAAAACCCAAGAGAAGAATGGAGGAAAATGGTGAGTGCATGCTCCCAACAGCAAGAAAGAAAGAAGGAAGGAAGGAAGGAAGGAAGGAAGGAAGGAAGGAAGGAAGGAAGGAAGGAAAGAAAGAAAGAAAGAAAGAAAGAAAGAAAGAAAGAAAGAAAGAAAGAAAGAAAAGAAAAGAAAAGAAGAAAGAAAGAAGAAAAAAGAAAGCAAGAGAAAGAAGAAAGAAGAAAAAAAGAGAATTAAAAACCAGGATCTCAACAAGATATTTAAAGTCCTATATTCATTGCAGCATTTTTTACAATAGTCGAGGTGTAGAAACAACTTAAATGTTCATCAGCAGATAAATGAATAAAACAAATGTGGTTCATACATACATTAGAATTTGATTCAGTCTTTAAAAAGAAGGAAATCCTGTCATATGTGATAACTTGGATGAACCCGGAGGACATTATGCCAAGTGAAATAAGCCAGTTACAGAAGGAGAAATGTTGTTGATTGCACTTACATGAGGTATTTAAAATAGTCTGACTCATAGAAACAAAGAATATAATGGTAATTACCAAGGACTGGGGAAAGGGGGGGAAATTATTGAGTTGCTGCTCATTGGGTATAAAGTTTCAGTTATGCAAAATGTTCTAGAGGTCTGTTGTACAATGTTGTTCCTACTCTTAACAAGACAGAATTACATACCCCGAATTCTAAGAGCATAAATCTCATGTCAAGTCTTCTCACCACAATAGAAAAAGGAAAATAAATAAAAGGTGAATGAAATAGTTAAAAATGAGCACTAAACAAGAGAAAAAATAGCAAATAAGAGGAAATATTATGAAATATATTGATACTGATTTTCTGAGAAATAAGAAAAATAGAATGCAAATAAAATGAGTATATTATTTTTTATAGGTTATAGATATTTTTCTTCTTTATATTAATAATATATACTTAAGTTCATAGAAAATATTCCAGATACTAATTAATTGGCAAATAATATTGTTCATAAATGGGAAATAAAATTGATTAATATATTGGGCAAATATCTAGCTTTTTTAGTTACCAAAGAAATATATAATAATTATTTTTATTATTTAATTTTGTTTATTGTCATTATTTTTTAAGTTGACCAGAGAGAGACAGAAAGAGAGCAAGAGAGGAAAAGTGAGAAAGCAAGCCACCAGGTCTGGGACTCTAATTGTGATTGGTCATGTGGGAGTCCAGCGCCATAACCACTGGGCAACCTGCCAGCCCCCCAAATAAAGGATTCTTATGATCTTTTTTCCCTCAGTAAAGTGAGTAAAAATCCAAGCAAAAATGAAACATGGGAATCTTATGATACTGCAAAGAAATTTCCATATTCTCTCTTTACTTTCTTTTTCTTCTTTTATTTTTAGGTTTTTGCCATATGGCATGTGTGCAAGCTCATACACATCTAGTGTGATTTTCATGTTGCCGGGTCAGGGACTTGAACTGTGAACTGTGGTAACCTATGTGGGAGTCCAGTGCCTTAACCACACGTTACCTGCTAGACCCATTTATTACTTTCAGTCTTGTAATAAGTACAACCTTACTGAAAAATAATGTGGTTTAGAAAGTATAGTCTTAGACTTGAATATCATATTTTGATTTCTAATTTTATCCCATGTAAACAATCAAACAGAAACTCAAATATGTTCACTGTAGCACTGGTAATGATAACAACAACAACAAAAACAAATATTTCAGCATTAAAATGTGTTCACTAGGGACCAGCAGGTGGTGTGTTGGCTAAGGCGCTGGACTCCCACATGACCTACCGCAGTTTGAGTCCTGGACCTTGGCGGCTTACTTTCTCTCTCTCTATCTCTCTCTGTTGAGCACATGTGCCCTATAGCAAATTAAAAAATAATAATAAGTAAAACTAAATAATTTCAAATAAAAATATTTTCACTAATATAGTACAATCCATAGAATATACAGGTGTACATATGTTTGTTTATTTGTATGTATCATATATGCTGCTCTAAATATGAAATATATGTAGAAAAAACAAAATGTTTATGACATAATGCAAGGAGAAAAATTGTATCACATTACATTGATATTGTAACTATATAAGCTTATTACAGACAGTGGTGAGTAACAGGCTAATCACATAAACTAACCAATGATAATTTGTTGACTTTCTACTGTGTTAACAGAGCATGATAATACATTTATTTGACTTGTAGATTTGTTTGCCTATTTCTATAAATCATTTGTTAGACAAATAATTATCATTTATGTCCTGACTATATGTTGACTTAAATATTAAGTGACTAGGTTTTGAAAAATAATAATCATTATTATTATTGTTTAACATTTTGCCGCAGAGTATGTGTGCTCATCGGGGAGAGAGAGAAAGACAGGAAGTGAGAAAGCACCCCCCCAGGGGGAATGGCTGCAACACTTTTTCTCTCTTTTTATGGGATTTTGGGCATGCATGTACACACATGTGGTGTGTTTCTCAAGCCTCCAGGGCTGGGGCTTAAACCATGCATTTGACCATATGGGATCCAACTGCCTTAACCACCACATCACCATCTGGCCTAAAAAAAATTATTAAAATTAAAGCTATAGTAATAATTATGGATGTATATTTTAATCTGTTGGATTTTCTCTATACCCAAATATTACACCTGACTTTTGATGAGATTTGTCTGCATACAGGCTACCTTTCATGAAGACGACAGTAAATTTAGAGTAAATAAAAGCATGACTTTTGTAACTGCTGAATGCTTCCATTGATTATTTATACATTTTTGTTTGTTTTTGTTTTTAGTTTTGCTGTAAGGTATGTGTGCTCACCAGAGAGAGAGAGAAAGTGAGAAATCATGCCCCGGGGGGATGTCCATGCCGCAATCCCTCCTCCATTCTCTTCTTGAGGTTTTGGGCACGCAAGCACACACACCCAGCTTGTTTTCCAAGCTGCCTGGTTTGGGACTCAAACTGTCCAATCATCCATGTGGGTTCCAGCCACCTTAACCACCACCCCACCTGATTGGCCCTATTTATACTATTTTATCATTAAATTTCTTGGGCCTGTTGTATGTTTCTGATATAACTCAGCATCTAAACAAGATTGACACTTCTATTGTCTTTACTGAGCTCATAGATTTTGAAAAAAGAAGGCAATGGCCACGCTCATTGGTGCCCTTCCTTGATTCTCTGGGACCTTTTAATTGGTTTGGTCTTTCTACCTCCAGTGGACAGGACAGTGTTTTACTGTAAAGAGGCACATTCGTAACACTTTCTGAAGTTTCGCTCTGTGGATAGTGGAGTCATCTTGGTTGGAGGTACCTAGGAATTAGGCCCTGTTCTTCCACTGCCCTGAGGCTACCTTAACTTTCTCCTTCCCCTGTCCTGTTTTCCTCATTCCCATACAGACTTCTTCCAAATGCCCTCTCAATAAATTATCTGCCTCATGAATTGTATCCCAGGCTCTCCTTATAGAAAATCTGATCTAACATCATGATTAAGCAAGTGAGTGAAAGGTGTTATGTGCATATGAAAGGTGAGGAATAGCCACCTTCTTCAGGGGAAGGACTGTTAAATCAAGACCTCATGTTTTAAAGTTTATTTTGTTAAACAAAATAAAACAAAAATCGAAAGACAGACAAAAAGCACAATGTGCTTTTGTGGTCTTTGATCATGACCATCATAAATTAATCAGATTATAGCATGACTATAAATTTTTTTTCCTTAGGTTCTAACTGTAAACACTGGTCAATGATGGGAATGACACAGAGTAACAAGTTACTCAGGTACAACACCTAGCTCTGTATTTTAGGAAGTGTCATAGAAAACATCCATGGAACTATTCCATTGAGCACGCCTTCAAACTGCATGTGTGTGCGTTACTGTGTGTGTTTCACAGTTAAAATACCTATTTGACAATAAAAATTGGCCACCAGAGTTTCAGTGGCAACAAAAATGACACTATATTTAGCAGAAGTCTAATATGAGCCCCTAGACCTATGCTCTGCTTAATGCCACAGAAATAACGATTTTTGTAAATTAAATTTTGTGACTAAAACTCATATTGTGAAATTGAGTAGGATATTGATTCTTATTTATTTTAGATGCATCTTGTTTAATGCACAGACTATAAGATGCACCAGTCCAAAAAAAAAAAAAAAAAAAAAAGATGCACCAGTCACTGAGATCTTAGTGAAGAGAGAGGGTACAACTAAAAAGAAATAAATAAATTAAAAAAAAAACTCTTCATGGCAGTTATGATCAAATAAATGAGAAGTAAATAACCCTACTGCTTTTTTTTTTCTTTCTTTCCCTAAGGATTTTGCTGTAAGGCATGTGTGCTCTCCAGGAGAGAGACAGAAAGAGGGAAAGTGAGAAATCACCCCCACAGCCTTAGGGGGGATGATATCCCACAATACCTTCTCCTCCACTTTCCTCTCAGGATTTTGGGCATGTGCTTGGCATGATTTTCAAGCAGTTGAGTCTGGGACTCGAACTATGGTGGGCCATGTGAGAATCCAGCACCTTAACCACCATGCCACCTGCTGGCTCAGTCCTACTGCTTTTTATTGCTTCTCATGCACCAGACACTAGAAAGTACATGATACAGTACACAATTGTAAATGGTTGTTATCATGCCCAAAACATATTAAATTATTATGGATAAAAGGTATATAAAAATAAAAGCTAGCAATTCTTGTATTTATGGTTTACAAGACAAAACAAATTTAAGGAATGTATCAATCATGAATGTATTGGGATAATTATATTTCAGGGTATATAATGTGTTTTATCTATTAAAAACCACATGTATTTAAAAATTCTCTATGTACATAAAGAGAAAGACCTACAGGTGTCAAATGACTAGTTGAGGATACCACAGGGACACCGTAGCCCTTGTGTAGGCTAAATTCATCTAGCTTCTCATATTCATAAATTATTATAGAAAACATAAGCTGTGGGGCTGGCAGGTGGCTTGGTGGTTAAGGGTGCTGGACTCCCACATGGCTGACCACGGCTCAAGTCCCGGACCTGGCAGCTTGCTTTGTCACTTTCCCTCTCTCTCGCTCTCTCTCACTCTGTCTCTCTCTGGTCAAATTAAAATAAATACATTAATAAATAAAGTTAAATAAAATAATTCTTAAAAAAAGAAAACACAAGCTGTAAGTTTTGAAAAAGCAAATAAAATATTCTGAGGCGTCTCAGACAACAAATTAAGCATCCAAATATGATGTTTGTCAAAATTCTTTGGGAAAGTTGTGTTTTAATGTTGATAGTTTTGCCATAATTACAACATAATCTTTGACTGATTTTCCTTTTAGAGATTTGGATTCTGTAGGTATTACTAGAAGAAGTAAGAGTTTATTATCAGTCAGAATATGAAAAGATATTTATAAGCATTGTATTTTTATTTTCTTTTGGTAGATACAATGTTTATCATTGTTATTGAAAACATTTCAAGTGTTATAGTAGAAAAGATTTTCTAAATACTTGCAAAGTATTAAGTATAAAGTATAAAGAAGTAGAGGAAGGAAAAGATTTTTCTTTAGTGGTTTAAATGCCTTCGTAATGCCTTTGTAAGTGGCAACTATGATAAAATATTTATACTAAGTATAAATATTTTTTAAATTTTTTTTCTTTGTCTTATACCAAATTAGAACATTTTTACAAATTAGGGACCATTCTCACAAATAAAACACAATTCTGAAATTTTGAAAATGTGAATTGAATATGCATCACAGCATCATCTTTTTAAAAATCAGCTCAGCTAAAAACTGTTATTCCTCAACAAATTGTAAAACTGAAAGGCTCTTGGGTCCAGGATTCTTTGGAGGGCAAAGACTAACCCCGTATTGTACTTAGCCCCACAGTAAATTAATTAATTAGGGCTTATGTGGTTTTATGCAGGACACAATCATTCTGGGGATGGGAGTTGTTTAGATGAAACGTTATATTCAAATCATAATCTAGACAAGAAAACAGTGAATTATGTGCAAAACAGAAATGCTAAGAACAGTTAATTTGCAACTTAAAGATTTACAAATGTAAAATTGGGTTAAATGCTGTAGACATTTAGCTGAAACAACTATATCCCTAATATTATTACCTATCACCTTCTGATTAGTAAATCAGGAGATAGTAAATTAGTGGTTAATAAATAAAGTTG
Organism: Tupaia tana; assembly: GCA_026018925.1. Lineage (NCBI taxonomy): Eukaryota > Metazoa > Chordata > Mammalia > Scandentia > Tupaiidae > Tupaia > Tupaia tana. The sequence continues at coordinate 79,007,530 of JAKSZU010000006.1, forward strand.
GCCACTAGAATTTGGGTGGCAACAAAAATGACACTATATTTAGCACAAGTCTAATATGAGCCCCTAGACCTATGCTCTGCTTAATGCCACAGAAATAATGCCTTTTGTAAATTAAATTTTGTGGCTAAAACTCATATTGTGAAATTGAGTAGCACATTGATCCTTGTTTATATTAGATGTATCTTGTTTAATGCACAGATTATAATTTGCACCAGTCACTGAGATCTTAGTGGAGAGGGTACACCTAAAAATAAATAAATTAATTAAAAAAATGCTTATTCACTGAGGACCTCCATGTCTGAGAGCCTAATGACTGAATGAGACAATCTAGAGTAGAGCAGACTTACATGTTAACTGAGGTCACGAGATATGATAAAATTGATTAATAGAATGCTAAAGTAGAAATGTACTATATAAAATTCTTATAAATAATAATGTACTTAGCTTACAGCATGGAGAGAGAATAAGATACCTCATAAACTTAAATTTTCATTTGTAGTATTTAGTATTTCATATGTAGCATATGTGAAATGTATCTCTGTGTCTCCACCATGTGACTTAAGAAATAAAACAAAATATACCCACAGCTTTGAAGCTCAGTGCATTCTCTTCTCTGATCACATTCCCCTCCTACACTGAAATTATTGTTAATTCAAAACTTGTCTTTATTTTTTTCTTTAAAGAATTATTTATTTATATAATTTCATTTGTTATTATTATCTTTAAATTTGACCAGAGAGAGCCAGAGAGAGAGAGAAAGGGAAAGTGAGAAAGCAAGCAGCCAAGTCTGGGACTAGAACCACAGTTGGCCATGTGGGAATCCAGTGCCCCCAACCACCATGTCATCTACTGGCCCAAAATTTGTCTTTATTAATGGTCTCTCTTTCAACTCTATAAGATACAGTCGTAGACTCCATTATATAAATATATTGCAAAATTATTCATTCTCTTGTCCATGGCTATTGGGATGGTTTATAGCTTTTTATTGTTTTGAACAATGCTGTGAGTTCACATTTTCAAAATTTTGGAATCATTTTTTTATTTATGAGAATGATCTTTAATTTTATAACAATGTTCTAATTTGGTATTAAATTATGTTCATAGAATGAATTTAAGAGTCATCCTGCTTTTCCTTTCTATGGAAGAATTTATATAGGATTAAAACCATCTGTTCTTTGAAAGTGTGGTAGAACTTCTCTATAAAGCTGCATGTGGGTTTCTTGATAGAAAAAAATTTGAATGATTAGTTATTTTTCCTTTTGGTTATAGAGCTCTTTGGTTTCTATTGCAAATTGAAACAAGTAATATAAGTAATATAGTTGTATTAGGAAATTCATCTACTTTTCAAATATGTTGACACAAGTTATTCAGTCATGTGTTATCTAAAACTATCTACTGAATGTTTGTATCCATTTATTAACTCCTAACATTATTTAATGGCTATATTTGTTTTATTTTTTTTTTCTTTTTCTTTTTTCTTTTGTTAAGAGAAGGTCTTGCGATATTGTATTCCTCCTGCCTCAGTCTGCCAACTAGCAGTGTCAGCCAGTGTGTGCTACCAAGCCAAAGAATTCTCAATGCTACTAGAGAAGTCTTTTTAAGGCCAAACTTTGTTTTGAAGTTTATTTATTTCGTGAGTGAGAGAAACAGATACAGAATCTTTGACAAAGTTTCAACACTGTGATTCAACCCCCAGCCTCAGCCAGCCCTACTCAGGGACACACATCTGGAAACCTTCACATGTAGGTGAGCTTCTCAAGAGTAGCATTTTACTGCTGTGTTGCTGAGCTTTTGACTTTGACCTTTTCTTGTATTTTACGTTTTTTCTTAGAGGTTTTTTTGCCATAGGGCACATGTGATTGCCAGAGAGAGATAGAGAGAAACAGAGACAGTGAGAGGGAAAGTGAGAAATCACCCCTAGGGGATGGCCATGCGGCAGGCCTATGTCCTCTCTTCTCCTCATCGGATCTTAGGGCACACACACATGTACTTGGCATGAGTTTCAAGCCACCAGGTCTGGGGGACTCAAACTGCGGTTGGTCATATGGGAGTACAGTGAAATTTGCTAACCTCTTATATTTTAATTTTATACTAATTCATTATATCGTTTATAAGTTCGCCTTTTCCTGCTTTTCTTGGTCTTATGTCATTCTTTTACTAATTCCTTATGTCTGATGTTTAGTTTATTAGTTCAGTCATAGAGAGTTATGTTAAAATTTATTGTGGTCTTGGAATTAACAATTTATTCTGTGGTTCATTTTTTTGATTTACATATTTTGAAGTTTTATTTTTAGGTGCATACTTATTTGGAATTAGTTTACCTTGTTGAAGAATTAAATTGTTATATTCGTTTCTCTCTCTCTCTCTTTTTGGAGAGGTTTTTGCTATAGGGTACATGTGTTCTCCAGAAAGACAGCGAGAGACAGAGAGACAGAAAGCGATAAATCACCCCCCAGGGGATGGGTACGCTGCAATCCCTTCTCCTCCATTCTCCTCTCAGAATCTTGGGCACGCACACACACATGCCCAGTGTGAGTTTAAGGCACCAGGTCCAGGACTCTAACCACAGTCGACTACATGGAAGTTCAGCGACATAGCCATTATGCTAACTGCTGGTCCCTATATTAGTTTCTCTTTATCTCTACAAATTCTTTTGCCTTAAAGTAATATTGTTTGAAAGGAAAGGGTTATATCAATTTTTATGGTTACTATTTTCTTCATATATATCTATTCTTTTACTTTCTACTGTTCAATGCCATTGTAAGTGTTTCTTATAAACAACATATAGTGGGGTTTTGTTCATATCCAATCTGTCTCTTAAGTAAGTGTTCAGAATGCTTTAAACCTATGATCTTTCTCCTCTTATGTGGGCTTGTTGTGCAGGACTTTTGCACTATCTTGACTTCTTCCATTTCAATCCCCTGTATCAGGTATAATTTTTATTTGTGTCACCAATCTTATTTTAAATGTACATGTATGGCCATTATTAATTTTTTTAGGTTGACTTTCTTTCTTCTAAAATCTGTCTTAAAATTTACAAAGGATGTGGTACTAATAAAATCTTATTTTTTGTTTATTTAAAAATGTTCTTCTTTGCACTTGGTATTATAAGAAAATTTCTCAGAGTATATAATTCTTTGTTGATTTATTTTATTTTCTAGCTTAAATGTAATTTTCCACCAAACTGTAGCTTTCATTGTGCTACAAGTCAGATTTCAATTTACTTTCTATGGGTAATTTTTTTGGACTACTTTAAAAATACTCTATTTCCTCCTTGGCATTATACATTTTAAATTTATGAATCCAGGTATTGGACTTATTTTTGTTTATCCTTTTTGAAGATTGATGTTCTTCATCTCTCTGAAGTTTTTGTTTTTCAGAAAATTCTTACTGTCTTTCTAACATTCTATATATTCTCTTTCCTTTAGAATTCTTCTTTTTCTAGAGTTCTTTGATGTATTTTAAACCTTATCTTTCTTCCTAGTCTTATAAGCCCTGTCTCTATTAAGTAATTTTTTCTATGCTGTATCCTCTATAATTTCTTCAGATCTATCTTCCTGTTGACTAAGTTTTCATTGAACTGATTTTGATGGGCTTTTAACAAATGTATATATCTATATCTGAATCTATATAATGAAAATATCTGTCATTTACCTACCTGTTTATCTACTGTTATATATTATCTATATATCATCTACCTATTTATTATCTATATATCTGTCTGTCTATATCATATGTCTACCTGTCTACAGTATATTTATCTATCTAATCAGGCTTGTAAGGAAGGAAAAAAATACACAAAGGAGATGAGAGTAGTTCTGACTTCTCAACCTCACTTGATGTCAACAAACCTGAAGTTTATTCTGGAGGAAATATAATAATATGTCTACCTATTCATAAATGGTTCTTTTTCTTAACAGTTCGTTTTCTGCTAAAGCATTAGTTTTTAATTTCCTGCCACACTGAGGGCTAGATTTTTTTCATTTTTCCTTTTAGGGGATTACTCAAAATAAAGCTTATACTTCTAGTTAGCTTTCATATAAACAAGAGGAGATTCATTACTCTGAGTCCATACAAATAATTTATTTAAGGGCACTACTCAGATCAACCAAAGATACCATTGCTTCCAAGTTCCTTATTAGTGCCATTTAGAAGTACTTCTCTGGCACAGCTATCTTTGGGCAGGCTTTTAGATTCATGAAAACAGTCAGGGAAGGTAAATTAGACACTAATGCTCTTTTACACTCTGACCCTGGGAACATCCTAATTATGTCTGGGTATTTTTTGTTGTTTCTGCAGAACTGACATGCTCCCATTAAAGATGATTCCTATATATTCACTCATTATTTGGTCCAGACAGATGATTTGTTTTCTGTTCTAATTATTGATAAACAAGAAACAAATGATGGAATTTAGGCAGTGGGGGATTTCTAAAGCAGGCTGTTATTCTTGCAAACTCACCTGTGTGTTTTTCAGGGAAAATTAGGGAAATATCAGGAGTTGAGACTGCAGATTCATCTAAATAACTGGAGGATGCAGGGTAATAATACATCCTATTTTTTAAATCGATGGTAGAAATATCTCCTTAATCTTTTTATTTGGATTGAGAACCAGGGCAGTTGTTTGGTTATAAGGCCTCACGTTTTCTTTCTAAGGTTATGCTATCCTGTTAGAGTGACAAATGTCAAGATTTGGATCCAGATATGCTTTGCAGATTACCACATGAGAAAACATGGCTTCCAAGTTGTAGATATACTTCCCAACAATGATGAGAACAAAATAAGAAACCTCAGACTTCTCGTGTCTCAAACCACATCTTGCCACCTGAGGTCTCTTAGCTGATCTCCTGGCCCTTCCAATCCATCTACAATACTGCCAGCACAGGATTTTCTCTTAAATGAGCACTTGATCACCTTTCCCTTCTGTGTCATATTCTCCAGTGATTCTCCATATTGATTAGAATTAAACTTAAACTTCTTTGCCTTAGATAAATGTCTCTTCCTCCTAAGTGTCCTGTCCATTGTGTCTTCCATTCTCTTTCTTTTCTCTACAAGCAAATCTTAGAAGAGACAAAATTCTGTGCCTCTTAGCACAGACTGTTCTCTTTTTGTGTAATGCTCCCCTCCCATTCCCCATTCGTACCCCCATTCTCCCTCTTTATTCCCTGTCTCTGAAACTTGTGATTGCCTTGTAATCTCTGGTCTGGGCTGAGTAGTTGTCTGAATTCGTACAACATAGCTGGCACTCATTGTGCTTACTATAATTATCCATTACTTGACTTCTTCTCTTTATTATCCTTTGATTATTAGAGATGAGCTCTTTGAAAGCAGAGGCAGCACATTCTTCATATCACTTTCCACAGTACTCAGCATACTGACAAACATAAAACAAGTGAATGGAAAGAAATTCTGGCTTAATTACAGAGCTCTAAATAAATGGCTTATTAAGTCATGAACACAATCCGTGGGTGCACTTCTTGTACAACGACTGCTGTTCTAAGAAAAACGCATTTTGAGACCAGCAGTTGGCGTAATGGCTATGTTGCTGGACTCCCATGTAGTCGACCGTGGTTTAAGTCCTGGATCTGGTGGCTTAAACTCATGCCAGGCTCATGTGGATGCGTGCCCAAGATCCCGAGAGGAGAATGGAGGAGAAGGGATTGTGGAGTGGCCATCCTTTCCAGAGGGTGATTTCTTGCTTTCTGTCTCTCTCTGTCCTTCTGGCGAGCACATGCACCCTATAGCAAAAAACTCTCAAAAAAAAAAAAAAAAAAAAAAAAAAAAAGAAGAAAAACTCATTTCATGACTTAGCTAAATAGGAATGCAAACGCATTAGCTAACCTGAATGTCAACAGAGCCACACTGCTCCTAATTCTTCATCTCAAGTTCTCTTCAATTAAGAAAGCTTATACTAAGTTAAATTGCTGACCTATGTCAAAACCTTTCCCTAGTAACAATGGTAGAATTTGAAATCATTTCTTGACCATGTGTAACATTCTAGTGCTTGGAAACCAATTAAGTTGGGAGTGTACAGAAGATTATTCTTTGTTCTGCTACTTTCTCAATTATTAAAATCCTCACACTAATGCTTTCTTGTCTAGAAAAGCAGATATAAAAGGCAAACAAAACCCCAAACCCTTAATTGAATACATTGTGTACATTTCACCTCTGGTCAACATATTTATGGACATGCTTATATAATTTACATAAATAGATGCTCATTATCTGTCTTACAGATATTCAGTTATGTCTTACCTAGAATTTATAGATGGCAGTTCTCATAAATTCAGTTTATAAGTGCCTGGCTCAGTACCATAAGAGATGTGGAACACATGTTGTTTTATAATAATGTTAAAATGTTCAGTTGCAAGGTGGGCTGTGGTCATTTAATCTTCCCAGTCCCTGTTCAATGAATAATTCAAGTAGTAGCCTATACCCCCACCCCCCCAGAAGATTGAGAAGATACATCTATTCCCAAGTCTTGTTTTCTATTACTGAGATGTAAGAAGCTACTGCAAATGCAGAGTCTCTGGGGCCTTGTTACAGAGGCCAGCTTCAAGTTTCCTTTGTGACCTCAAAGGTATGTGTCAGGAGAAACTTCAGAATAGAATCATAGTGAGAAAGCATCTGGGTGCAGTTCCCCTCTCATGAAAAGTGCGGATGTATTTAGCAAAACTGTGTGTGTGTGAGAAGGAAGGAGGGGATATTTCTTTTCTTAGTTTGTATTTTATGGGATAACCAAATATCTAAGACTCTATATTATTTGAAAATAATATGGATGACAGATTTTAGAATTACATGTTTTATGTACTACTATAATATGGTACTAAATATAAATTAGATACTTGCAATTAAGACATTATGAGAGAATATAAACGATATTTGTTGGTTTGTGTGTGGGGAGAAAAACAAGCAAAGGATTAATGTACAAGGAGATGTAAAACTGTGTAGGACTATCCAAATGATCTCGTAGCAATTACCTGCTGGACAGCAGCAAGGTAAGCCACTCAAGGCTTGAACTATGATCATTAAAACGTGGTGTGTATTACATCAAAAGAAGAGAATCTGGGAACTAAACAACATTTACACTGAATGGAAAATGTTCTGACTTGAATCAAATAGTCTCTTCTGTATATTAACTGAGTCTTCAAATTTCATTACAAATATGTACAAATAAATATAGCAAAATAATTTTTCTGTTTCTAAGATATTAAGTATTTCATGAGAGCAAATAGCCTTAAGTTCTAGTAACGAATTTTCTACAGTCATGAAGAAATTCTTCTTTTTTTCCTTTCCTCGGTTTTGTTTTAATGAAAGCAACCTTTTTCTACAGTACTAACTTTTCTGTTTCAAGTGGCACCAGGAAAAAAAGTCCCAGGTGAATATTCTCAAAAATATGGCTTCATTTGCAATTTTGAATAATACTTTCATAACATGTCTGATGTCAAAGACAGCCCAAACAGGAAAAACAATAGAAAAGTTTATGACGTATAAAATGAATTCTTCAAAAGAATTTTGTTTCAAAATGCCAAGGGTTATAAGTCAAATATATGCAGCACATATTACTATTTATTACCTTGCATTGGCTGAAATTCATCTCTTCTGACAACCCTGGGTAAATCATGTTACATATTTCATAAAATATGAGTGCTGGTCCTTTTCTGAAGATGCCACTCAGTGTGTGTGTGTGTGTGTGTGTGTGTGTGTGAAGTCACAGCCATGGGCCTTTGGCTACATCCCAGTTGCTGTAAGCTCCCTTAAGACTACGACTTCTGCAGAGTCCATGGCAGTTGAATCAGAGAAGAAAAGGTATTTATAGAAGACATATGCAAAAGGTTGATAGCTCGTCCAGTTTTTAGTGCACAGACTGACAGCTAAATACAAATTGAGAAATGTAAGTTTCACTTCGAGCAAATTTACTGGGTGAAAACCTCATTTTTTCATTTCATTTGAATACATTCGCTGCGTCTCAGAATATGCAACTTTATGGTGAGCATATTTTTTATTCTTGAAGGCTCATTATTTTACAGTGAGGTTACTGAACCTAGACCACGTAGTGCAGATTACCCGGCATAATATTAATCAAAATATACATGGCAAATGGGATTCCAAACAGTGCTAAATAGGCATCTGCTTTTAACAGAGAATAAAAAAGTGCATTTTGCTCCTTTATTAAAAGGTATTATGGGCAATTTATTTTTAAGCTATCTCTCTAACTCTATTAACTAGCATATAATTTAATGTACTCTCGAGCAACTTGACTTTTACTATTTCCTTCAAAACATTAATTTGTAAAAGCAAGTTGATGTAAAAGATGCCTTTGACCCTGAGACAAGATTCGAATCATTAAAAATAAATTAAATGATCTTTTAGATACATGTAACAGTTACTTTGGGGTTGCAAAATAACATATTTTCTGTTGCCATGTACTACATGAGATTTTATAGGGGAAAATAAGGCCAGATCTATTTCCAATGATACAAGTTACATCCTGTGAGTAAACCATTTTGGTTTTGTAAGTTTTGCTTAAAGTCGAAAAGAGTTGCCAGGCTACTAAATATTTATAAACAAACACATTGAAGGAGTGCTTCCAAGTTTTTATAGAAAAGAAATTCTACCATGTCCACTTAGGAAGTTTTGGACTGGTTAGTGAGTACAGGGTTTTGTGCATCTTTATAGTGTTTTCTTGGTAGAGAAAAAGAAATCAACTCACTGCCATTGAAATGTAGCCAGCCAATTTATCCTAAACAGGCAATGGGGATAGTGATAGGAAAAAGAAAAAAAAAAATCTAGGCAAACAATTATAAAGTAAACTAAAAGTTGTGACATATTTAAGGGTGAACTTTTTCTTTATTTTCCTTTGGCCATAGGGCATGTGCACTTGCTGGAGAGGGACAGAGAGAGGGGGAGAGAAGGAGAGGGAGAAAGTATCCCCAGGAAGCCTGGTCATCCACAATTCCTTCTCCTCCTTTCTCCTCTTGGAATTTTGGCACATAGGCACAAATGTCTGCCATGTTTTTCAAGCCCCCAGGTCCAGGACTGGAATGGTACTGGCCATGTGGGATCGCACCTTAACCTTCACACAACCTGCTGGCCCAAGGGGTGACTTTTCTAATGGCAGATGGCATATAAAACAAATTATGTAAGACAAGGATCTATGTTCATTTTAAAGAAGTAGAGTGCTCAAAAATATTTGTATTAAATGTAAAACAAGAATAAGGACAAAACCATGAAGGCCTCCTCAATCCCCTGACATAGGATTCTGTTACTGTACCTAGCTAGCTTCCACTAACAATTTATATGTAACCCTTTAAGATCTTTTCTTGTATATCTCCATAATGATGCCTTGTCTATATCTGTATATTGGACACTGTACATATGAATGTAAAGAAAGCACACATCACATATATGAGATGCTCCATATATGTAACATACACACATTACTTACATGTACATACAGTGCATATGCAATTTGATATATTTTTTTACTTGACTATGAAATAGCCATTGATATTTGAATATTTATGTCTTTTTTTTTTTTACTTTTTCATACCAGTTTTGAGTGTGTGCCTAAGTATTTTAAGCTATTTTCTTGCTGATAGACATTCAGATTATTATTAATTTTTTTTTCTTGTGGAGAGATTCTTGCTATATAGCATGTGTGCTTGCCAAAGAATACAGAAAGCAAGAAATCATCCCCCTGGGGGATGGCCAACCTCAATCCCTTCTCCATTCTCCTCTCAGGATTTTGGGCATGCACGCATGCGTGCCCAGTGTGAGTTTCAACCAGCTGGATCTGGAACTTGAATTGCTATTGACTATGTGGGAGTAGAGTAATGTAACCATAATGCCTTTTGTTGGTCCCATTTGTTTTACTTACAATCAAAATAAATTCTTAAGATATCTGAAGATAGATTTCTAAGTTATATGACTGGTTTTGATGGATATTGCAAAATTCTCTTTAACAAGATTTTCTGATGAATACTGCTTCTTGCATCCTCATCCATGTTTTATCTTGTCAGTATTCAATTTTTCTTAATCTACTTTAATAAAAGAGTCACACTTTTAAAGTAACATGCATTCCCATTATTACTTGTAAGGTCTAGGATTTTTTTACATGTTTTTGTACACACACACACAGAGTACGTTCTCATTATTTCTAGTGCTTACATAAAGTTGCCTCTATCATTGAATTCGCAAATACCACACACCATTGCTCCTAGTGGAAATACACACATATTTATGTGTGTAGTACATACATACCTATGTATATATAATCTCACATGGACTATCTTACACTGCAACTACACTAACTTTATTAAATGAAATAAACAAAAATCTCAGGGTTTTTGTCGGTCTGGGGTCCTGATACAGCTTTGCTGGTGTGTCTGCCTCAAGGTCTTTCATTTGGCTGTAATCAAGGTGTTCAGGGTGAGGGTGAGGGGCTGCCGTCATCTCAATATTTGCCTGGAACAGGATTTGCGTCTATCACTAATCCACAGGCTAACTGAGGTGGTCCTGTCACCTCTACAACGTTGAGCCTTCCCATAGAAGAATATAGTAGATTTCCTCAATGGAATGGTCTCCCTTTACATGTTTTTTTTTTTTTTTTTTTTTTTTTTTTTTTTTTTTTTTTTTTTAAGAGGTTTTTGCTATAGGGTGCATGTGCTCGCCAGACAGACAGACAGACAGAGATAGAAAGCGAGAAATCACCCCCCAGAGGGGATGGCCATGCCGCAATCCCTTCTCCTCCATTCTCCTCTCGGGATCTTGGGCACACACGCACACGCGCCCAGCGTGAGTTTTAAGCCACCGGGTCCAGGATGCGAACTGCGGTCGACTACGTGGGAGTCCAGCGACATAGCCATTACGCTAACTGCTGGTCCCATCCCTTTACATGTTTTTATGATTTTCTCTTTGTGAATAGGATTTACAAATGTCTAATTGGAGTTGGTATCTCTGTTATACAAGTCTCCCTTTTTCTCTTTCTGTATGTGTGTATCTGTGTGTGTATATATATATTTACAAACATACATGTATATATTTTAATTTTAAAAGTTTTCTGTTAGCTTTTTTGTGTAAATAATATATGTGTGTGTGTGTGTGTGTGTGTATATATATATATATATATATATATATATATATATATATTTTTAGAGAGTTTTTTTGCTTTAGGGCATGTACGTTTGCTGGAGAGACAGAAAGAGAGAGAGAGAGACAGAAAGTGAGAAGTCACCCCCAGGAGGGATGGCCATGCTGCAATCCTTTCTCTTCCGTTCCCCTCTAGGGATTCTGGGCAGGCACACACAGGTGCCTGACATGAGTCTCCAGCCTCCGGGTCTGGGCCTCAAACCACAGTTAGCCATGTAGGAGTCCAGTGATGTAATCATTATGCCATCTTCTGGTCTCAATAATCATTATTTTAATTTATGTCTTTTTGTATTTCTTTTTGTTGCTAGAGGACATGTGCACTTGCTGGGGAAAGAGAGAACAAGAAAGTACTCCTTCAATGGGACATGGTCACACTGCCATACTTCATCCTCCATTTCCCTATCCCTTCAGGATTTTGAGCACGCACACACACCTGGTATGTTTTCCAAGCTGCCGGGCTAAAATTTGAACCACAGTGATCTGTGTAGGTTCTGAATTTATATGCACAGTGCTTAAGCACTGGCCCTTAATGCTTTTAAATCTTTATGTTTACTTGTTTTTCTTATTTCCTGCATTGGTTAGGACAGATGAAACAAACTGTACCATGGTAGTTAGAGCAAGTGTCCTGTGTTACTGTTGATGTTGGTGGAAATGTTCCTAATTTTTTTTTTAAGTTTTTGCAACAGGGTGAGTGTACTCACCAGAAAGAGAGAGAGACAGAGAGAGGGAAATTGAGAAATCACCCCCTAGAGAATGGCCACTCTACAATCCCTTCTCCATTCTCCTCTCAGGATTTTGTGCACATGTGCAGATGCGTCCTGTATAATTTTCAAGCTACTGGATCCAGGACTCCAACCACAGTCCACTATGTGGAAGTCCAGCACCTTAAGCACTATGCTACCTGGTGGTCCCATTCCTAATATTTTGCCATTAGTATAGTAGTTGCTCTTTATGTCTAAGAGACATCTTTACAGTTTTCTTCTACTCCAATATATTACTAATAGATGTGTTTTTTAATAATATTTTTCAATAGGAATCAGTTTTGAATTTCATCACTTGTTTTCTGTAATTATCAAATTACAGTATTTTCCTTTTGATTTGACAATAAATTGCAGTAGAGCTTCTAATGTTAAAAGTTACTTTTCATCTCTAGAGCAAACTCTACCAGATCAAGATATATTACTAGTTTATTATACTGATGAATGCTATAAGCTAATATTTAGAAATTTTGCATCTATATTCAAATGCAAGATTGGTTTGTGCCATCCTTCATTCTTTATGATAAGGTTTTAGTAACAAGTTATGATACTCTGGTAGAATGCTTTAGGGGCTTTCATTTATAAGATAATCACATAATTTATAGAAAAATTATTGGATGCCATAGAATGAGTGACATGCAGAACCACGTAAAGTCAACGTACAACATCAAAGTGAAATAAATGAAGACATTTGTTCTTATATACTATAAATACATTTATTCTTATATACTATCAAGATACATAAAAAATAGGTATAGCTCTCTATCAATATCTTTGCCAGGCAGTCATTGTTCACATGTATGAGTCAGCAGTAGGGATTGGTTTGACTTGAAAAAATTTTGCTAGAGGATATATGTGCTCACCAGAGAGAGACAGAGAAAGAGAAGGAGAAGGAGAGATCACCCCCCATGGGGCATGGTCACACTACAATCCCTTCTCCTCTATCTGTCCCTCCTTTTAGGATTTTGGGCACACACACAGGCCTAGTATGTTTCTAAAGCTGCCATGTCTGGACTCACAGCATGTGGTCATCGTGTGGAATCTAGCTGCTTTAGCCACTAAGCCAAAGGCTGGAACATAAGACTCACTTTTTACTTGAACATTAAGGAACAATTCAAGAAGTGTATTGCTGTAAGATAATATTTTTTATAAATTGAAATATTTACGCTATAGGAATTTTGTTTTCCTCAAAACAACTTGCCATTTAAAAATAATTGTTTATTTAATTTTATTTATTATAATTATTATTTATTTATTATAATTATTATGTTTTAATTTGCTCTAGTGCATGTGTACCCACCAGAGAGAGAGAATGTCTCCAGGTATGGGACTCAAACTATGGTCGACCAGGTGGGGATTTAGCACTTTAAACACCATGACACCAGCTGGCCCCAAGCTTGCCTTTTTTAAAGATATTGACTGTTTATTATTTTCTTGCTATTAATGTTTGTTGTTTTGCTAGATGGTCTATCAGAAACATCTATTATTTTATTCTAAAAAATAATAAAGTGCATTTTTTGACTAGTTTTAGCTTTATAGAACACTTGGGTGGTATGTGCAGAGAGCTGTATATCTTCTCACCTGTGTCACTCCCTGTCAGGTTTCCACTATTACTAACATCCGACATCAGGGTGATATATTGCATTACCTTATTTTTTAAAAACCCTAAACATAGGTATGAAGCCACCTTTTTCTGTGATTTGTTGCTATTGTTTTCCTGGAAACATCTTGCCATTTCACAGTGGATGATAAAATTTGGAAAAAACAGAAAGATATTTATGTTTTAAAGTGAAAGTGAAATTATAGTCTATTGACAAAATGGTAACATGGCTAAAAAATAAGAAAAAACATTTCATTTTCAGAAAATTCAGTAAGGGTTTCTTCAATACTTAAAAATACACTTTGTGGGGCCAGTAGGTAGAGTGGTGCTTAAGGTGCTGGACCACCATGGTCAACCAGGCTGCTGAGTACTGGGCCTGGTGGCTTGAAAAACATGCAGAGCACACGTTGATTCATGCCCAGAATTTCAGGAGGAAAATGAAGGAGAAAATATTGTGGAAGCCATTGCCCTAGGGAATAATTTCTCACTTTCCCTTTGTCTGTAATGCTCTGTCTCAGGTGAGTACACTTGCCTTATGGTAAAAATCTAAAAAAACAAAACAAAACAAAACAAAACAAAAAAACCCTTGTGAAAAAAATAATGTATAAACCACTCTTCATTTATATTTAAATATTGTCTCCCAATAGAACTCACTGACTGATAATAATTTTTAAAAATTAAATAAAGCAATAAAAATATAAATATCTATAACACCTATCTTAAATTTTTAGCAGTTTACTATAAAATTACCATGGCAGATGGAATTTTTTTACTTCTGGTCCTCCTTCAATCCATCTAGGAGCAAAGAAGAAGCAGAGGCCACCAGATCTGAGCTGGTCAGCAAAGATCTGCACCTCGCCTGGAGTGTGGGAGGAGGGGCTGCCCTGGCCTTCAACAATGATCACCCCAGTCCTGCAATCCCAGAGCAAGAAGAAGCAAAAGAGACGCTGAGGCCCAAAGGCATATTCAAAAAGTGTTCAATGTGTCTTATCATAAAGGAAATGTAAATTAAAACTATGATGAGATACCATTTAACCCCAGTTAGAAGGGCTAGGATCAAAAAATAAAGACCAGTAGTAAGTGCTGGTGAGGCTGTGGTGAAAAGGGAACCCTCACACACTGTTGGTAGGGATGTAAATTAGAACAACCACTGTGAAAAGCTCTATGGAGATTCCTCAAAAACCTACAAACAGAAGGCCCACATGACCCAGTTATTTCACTTCTTGGTATTTTATCAGAGGATTTTTTCCGAAAATACTGTCGGAAATTCACTTGCACATCTATATTTATTGCAGCATTATTCACAGTTGCTAAAATGTTGAATCAACCTAAGTGTCTTAAGAACTGATGACTGGGTTGAAAAACTGGGGCACATATATGCTTATGGAATACTTAACCTTAAGAATCATTGAGAGCCTGTAATTTGATTCAAAGTGAATGAATATATAGAAGACTTGGTGCTAAGTGAAAGGAGCCAGACTTTGAAAGAAATACATAGAACATCTCTGCTCGTTGAACTGAACACCTGCACTCTATGGCAGAAAGTGAAAGAGCCAAAGATACGGTAGTTGAGAGAAAAAGCGTAGACACCAGGGACTTCAAGGCAGGGAGTAGATGGTATAGGGTGAGTGGAAGGGACAAAGGGAAGAAACATTTAACAGACAAAAGAACGTAAATTTCTCTATTGAAAATTACGTATATTTGTAATAATTATGTGTGTGTGCATGCCTAAGATCCTGAGAGGAGAATGGAATGAAGAGAAGAGATTGCAGGGCGGTCATCCCCCCATCCCCTGGGGAATGATTTCTCACTTTCCTTTTTTCTCTGTCTCACTCTGACGAGCACGTGCACCCTATGGCAGAAACCTAAAAATAAATAAATAAATAAATTCAGTGCAAATAAATGATGAAAAAAAGAAACTGTAAATTTAAACAAAGAATTTTTTTCTATGATATGTGAATTGTTGTCTGTAATTCAGCTTTACCTCTCAAATATTTTTTAAATACGTAACTGTTTTTCATAGATTACATATCATGATTGCTTTGCTCTACATTGTTTAGCTTTTAGAAATAATTATTTGCTGGGGAACCAGCAGTTAGCATAATGGCTATGTCGCTGGACTCCCACGTAGTCGACCGCGGTTCGCGTCTCGGACCCGGTGGCTTAAAACTCACGCCGGGCGCGTGTGCGTGCGTGCCCAAGATCCCGAGAGGAGAATGGAGGAGAAGGGATTGCGGCGTGACCATCCCCCCTGGGGGGTGATTTCTCGCTTTCTGTCTCTATGTCTCTCTCTGTCTGTCTGGCGAGCGCATGCGCCCTATAGCTAAAACCTCTCAAAAAAAAAAAAAAAGAATTATTTGCTACATTTATTAGACACTGGATTGTTCAGCTGATACAGCATTTGTAAGAAACATTTTAGTTAAAATATTTTAAAATATTTTATTATATTTTAACTTTAAAAAAACCTATTTATTTATTTATTTTAATTTACATTTATCACATGTCTTTACAGTATACATTTCTTTTTCCAATACAAAAACCATGCATGTCAGTCAAGACAAGTATATTACTATGTACATTATCATCAGCAAATAGCTTCTTGTTTTTTGTCAATTAAGCATACTTTTGCCTATGTTTTTCTTCCCTTTCTCCCTCCCTCTCTTCCATACTAAACTTTTTTTTTCACATTTTATTGATTCACAAAAGATCTTAAAGTATGGACAAAGCTGGAATCTAGTGACAAGCGCACTGCAATTTTCTTCTACTAATGAGAGGTATAAACTAACTTATTTGTGAAAAAAAAAATAGGTTAATCTCAATTTGGTCTGTTATTTGCACAAAGTCCCATAAGAATTCAATTTCTGATGCAAAGCAACAGATACTATTGTATTATTAACTCTATGCAAATAACAGATACTATGGTATTATTGAACTTATACAAATAACCATTCTGCCACAAAATAAGAATGCTCACAATTTTCCAGTTGCAAAGGGGTCAGGAAGGGAGAGAGGTTTATGTTTCAAATAAAAAAATTCTTTAACAAATTGCTGAACCCAACAACTCAAAAGAAAACAAAAATCCTTAAATCTGGAAGACAAAGCATAGAAGAAAATCAGTAATGTTTTAGGAAAAAGTTATAGAATTCTGTTTCACCAGTTCAGTCTTGTGTAATCTCTCTTTGGTTGAATTTGCAGAGTTACTGTGGTCTGACCTTTCCATGAACATTCAACATTATTATCGATATTTCAAAACTTGTCCCTACCATTACGTTGGCCTTTTTCTTGGTTATTTTTTATTCTTTCATTTGTCTGTGTGTCTTTAGTTTTCTTGGTATAGTACTACCTTCAGAACTTTTCGAAGAGCTGGTCTGGTGTTGGTAAATTCTTTCAGGTTTTGTTTATCTAAGAATGTTTTTATCTTTTCTTCCCACATGAAGGTAATCTTGCTGGATACAGTATTTTTGCTTGAAATTGTTTTTTGTTTAACACTTTGAATATATTTTCCCCTTCTTTCCTTACTTGCACTGTTTCCGATGAGAGGTTTGATGTTAGCCTGGTGGGATATACTTTGAAAAGTAACTTGATGTTTCTCTCTCGATAATTTTAGTATCTTGTTTCTGTCTGTGGATTTGGCTATAATGTGCCTTGGAGAAGATCTTCTTGGGTTGATTCTATGTGGAGTCCTTTGTATTTCTAGGGTCTGGATATTTGAATGCCTCTCTAGGTTTGGAAAGTTTGCTTACAGGATTTCATAGAATAGATTATCAATGCCCTGAATAGTTTCTTCATTTTCTGGGATACTGATTATCCAGATGTTTGGGCATCAAATGGTATCTAGTATTACTCATATATTGTTCTCATTTCTTTTGGTTATTTTCTCCGTCTTTTTTGGTGAATTTTTCTAGGTCAGAGGTCCTATCTTCTGTATCTGAGATTTGATCTTCTGCATGATCTAATCAGCTTTTAATACTTTCTAGGGAGATTTTGATTTCCTGTATTACAGCCTTTGTCTCTAACAGTTCTGTTTGATTCTTTTTTATGTTGTATATTTCCTTTTTCAGATCGTGGAAGAACTTCCTCACCTCCTGGAACTCATGGTCTCTTTTCTCCTGCATCTTCCGAAGTTTGTTGCCTCTCTTCTCTTAGCTTTGTCACTATGAATATTCTAAAATCTTTATCTAACATTTCCTAGAGTTCCATTGTACTGCCTATGGATTATGAAGGATTGTTCTTTTCCCTTGGGGGAGAGATATTTTCTTGATTTCCCATATTTCTTGTGCCTCTGTGGTGGTGGTTTCTGATCATCTGATGGATTACACTTCCTACCTTTTTGGAGTTAATTCTGAGTGTTAGAGGCATGCAGAAAGAGATGACCTGCAATTTTTCTGTAGTACTGTGATAGGCAGTTAGTTAGTTGTGAGCAGGTAGCCATAAGAGTAAAGCAAAAGGTTAATCTAGCTCCAGGCACCAGGAGGACGAGGTAATTTGCCATCTTCCTTCCTTGAGGCCTGAGGGAAGCGCACAGGGATGATTCATAGATTTTTCTCTTACCAAAAAGACCTAAGCAAACGTTTTGGTCGATGCCCTAATTCCCATTAGTGCAATAGACTAATTGGGCAGTCTAATTGGGGCAACCTGGCTCACATTGGGCGTGTGCGAATAGGTGATCAAGTTCCTCATTCTTTACCTGTGAAGAAGGTGCGCAGGTGCAGGAAAAGAACGTGTGGATTCAAATTTAAAGGAAGGACACAGGCAGCGTAAGGGGCCTCCCACTAATGAATATTCATAACCTCTAGTAATAAAGATAACGGTTAACTAGTACCAAGCACGGTTGCCACTTGGCAATCTGCCCGCCCAAGAACCTTTTTGGGTGTACTTCCTTTCTTTCCTTTCCTTTCTTCCTATTAAATCTTCTTTTCTACCTACTTCGTTCGTGGTTGCAGTTTCATTTTGTGCCTAGGGACAGATCTCTAATTTTAGTGATCTGGACCCAAAGAACCAAGGACTTCACAATGCAGCTCTACACTCTCCCATCCCTTAACAGTACGGTTTCCCTGATCCTCACCAAGTAACCTGCACTTTTGTCAATGGAACTGGGTATTACACAGGCCTCACAGTTTCAAGGTAATAGGGGCACATTGGTTGAGCTGCACAATTTAAAGTATTAAGATGTTTTGCTACTGTGTACCTAGACTTGCCTAGACACTCAATGTGTGGAAGGTGAGAAGCAATGTGAGAAAGTCAGATAAAAGAAAGAAAATAAAAGGAAAAAGAAAAAAAATCCAGAAAACAACACCAAAAAAGCCCCCGAACAATGAAAAGGATAAGAAAAAATATTTTAAAAAAGGGCAATGGGACCAGCAGTTAGCATAATGGCTATGTCGCTGGACTCCCATGTAGTCGACTGCGGTTCAAGCCCCGGACCCGGTGGCTTAAACTCACGCTAGGCGTGTGTGCATGCGTGCCCAAGATCCCGAGAGGAGAATGGAGGAGAAGGGGTTGCAGCGTGGCCATCCCCCTTGGGGGTGATTTCTCGCTTTCTGTCTCTCTGTCTCTCTCTGTCTTTCTGGCTAGCACATGCGCCCTATAGCAAAAATTTCTCCCAAAAAAAAAAAAAGGCAAAAAATCAGAACCACGTGGCGTGCTAGCGTGCCATGAAAAGGGGCAGGGAAAGCCCACCTCAGGTGCACATGTATTCTAAAATTAGCAGAGAAAGGAGCGGTCAGAGGCAAGAGACAATACCTACAAATTAAAAAAAAAAATCACATACATGTAAGAGAAAAATTTGAAGAGAAAGGGAGATGGGGGGAGAGAGAGAGAGAGAGAGAGAGAGAGAAAGAAGACAGAGACCCCCTACCAGGCTTTTCACTAGGTATTGGGTTGGGAGGAGGGGTTTGGGAGCAGAGTTTTTTTTCTGGTTAAAGGGTCAGGGAACGTTCACCTCAGATGCACATAGATTCTGGCTTTTCGCTGGGTGTTGGGCCAGAAGGAGCAGCTGTATTTTAACATTTTAAGTTTTATCATTTCTTTGTATTTTGGGTTATCATTGTCATGTAAAGAGTACTAGCTTGAGAATGCTTAGGCTATGGCTCTCCAATGTAGTTGAGATTAAGATTTTGGAGTTCTAAATTTCAAAAGAGCTCTTAAGAGAAGGCGGAAACAGAGCTGTGTTGTCAAACAGATGTATATATGTATTCATGGTGTGTGTGTGTGTGTGTGTGTGTGTGTGTGTATGTGTGTGGTACAGGAGAGATGCTGTCCATACAGGCTTCCAAACTTCCTTATACACATTGAATGTACCCATCCACACTACTACTTCCCTTCCATATATATATGTATGTGTGTGTGTATTCCATATATATATATGTATATATATATTCTGTATATATATTCCATATATATATATATATTCTGTATATATATATATATACTCCATATATATATATGTATTCCATATATATGTATATATACTCATATATAGATATATGTATATATATTCCATATATATATATGTATATATACTCATATATAGATATATGTATATATATTCCATATATATATATATGTGTGTGTGTGTGTGTGTATATATATTCCATCTACTACTAACAAGGATTTTTTAAAAACCACAAGAGGTGAAAAAAAAAAACAGATTAAATAAGTAAGGAATTAATGAGCTAAAATTGAGATACCACTGGAATGGTTTGATCTCAATGGTTTGATCTCTGGAATCTTTGTTATTTTTGAATAACCATTATGGTAGTTTCCTCAAAGAATATGATAAAAATCACTTTTGGAATGAGAGAATAAGACCATCTAACAATCTATACTTCCATAAAACCAGGGGAAAATGGCAAAAATTGTTAAAATGAACTTTTTTAGAATTATGTTAAACATGCTTTCAACAACTTGAAGAAAACATACATATTTTAATTACAACAACAAAAAAGTAGATCAGCTGAATCAGTAAGAAAAGTGAGCTTTATGGACGCCCTACTGCCATTCCTTTTTCCACAGCTATAATAGCCTTGAAAACCAATAGACTCATAACTATACAACCTGGGAGAACCAGAAATCTAGCAACTATTATATATATAAAGGGCAGAAAGAATTCAGAACTACTCCAAATCCTGTGTTTAGAGAAATTTTACTATTTGATTTGTTTGTTTGTTTTTTGTAAACAGCTCTGTCTTCAGGGTTGGTCTTTATTTGATCTTACTCAGAATTCTCTAATGTAAAGCCCTTTGCCCAAGGATTTTGTTTAAGAAAATGATAATTTTCTAAATTCACAATTTCTTGAGGCAGTAAAACTAGTTGGGGTTAACAAACAGCTGACTGAAAGATGTAGGGAGAATTTAGGAGAATTAAATGTCCATTAAGGGCTCTGTAAAACTCCTACCTGTTTTTGTTTTGTTTTGTTTTGAGAGGTTTTCGCTATAGGGCGCATGCGCTCGCCAGACAGACATAAAGAGACATAGAGACAGAAAGCGAGAAATCACCCCTCAGGGGGGATGGTCACGCCGCAATCCCTTCTCCTCCATTCTCCCCTTGGGATCTTGGGCACGCACGCACACGCGCCCGGCGTGAGTTGTAAGCCACTGGGTCCGAGACGCGAACCGCGGTCGACTACATGGGAGTCCAGCGACATAGCCATTACGCTAACTGCTGGTTCCCTAAAACTCCTACCTGTTTTTGAGACTCTAGAAGTCCACTTAAATGAGTAGAGCTGCATATATGCCCAGAAAAGACCTGAAAAAGTATGAATCTCTTACCTCTGCTGATTTAGAGGTTCTGCACTAGTTGGAAGTGTAGGCTAAGTTAGAGGTGTAACCTTCCCATTATTTGGTTGAAAGTGTGTCTTGAACCCACAAAGAATTCCTTGGTAAGGTTGGAAGACTTATTGGTTTAAGAGATTTAAGGAAATCTCTAAATAATTAGATAAGTACTAAGGAAACTTTAGTTTGAAACTTTAGGACACACATGATAGAAAATATAGGTTTGTAAAGCTAATCCATGAAAGTTATTAAATGAACAATAGCAACAAATCCAGGAAAGAGAGAGGGTTGTAGGGATATTAAATCACATTTATAGAGCTTTCACTTTATACTATATATTTTTTAAAATATCTAGTTTTCAATAATAAAACAAAAAAGAAGTATGGCCCATATATAGGAAAAAAATGGAAGTGAGTAGAGTTTGTTCCTCAGGAATCCCAGATATTGGTCTTTAGAATGATATTAGATCAACTACTAGAAATATGTCAAAAGAGTGAGCAACCTTGTTTTGTCCCAGTTTTTAATGGGAAAGCTTTTGACTTTCCCCCACTTAATATGATGTTCACAGTAGGTCTGTCATATATAGCTTTTATTATGTTGAGTAATGTCTCTTCTACCTCAATTTTGCTGAGAATCTTGATCATAAAAGGGTGCTGTATTTTATCAAATGCTTTTTCTGCATCTATAGATATGATCATATGACTTTTTTCTTTCTGTTAATGTGGTTCATTACATTTATTATTTTACGTATATTAAACCATCGTTATCCCAAGGATAAAGTCTACCTGGTCATGGTCTATAATCTTCTTAATATGTTCTTGGATTCAGCTTCCTAATGTCTTGTTGAAGATTTTTATATCAGTATTCATCAGGGATACTGGTCTGTAGTTTTCTTTTTCTTTTTTTTGGTTATGTTTTTGTCTGGATTTGTTATCAAAGTACTATAGGGTTTATAAAATGAGACTGGGAGTATTCTTTCCTTTTGAATCTTTAGGAATAATTTAAGAAGAATTGGGGTTAGCTTTTCTCTGAAAGTTTTGTAGAATTCAGAAGTAATGCCATCTGGACTTGGGCTTTTCTTTCTTGGGAGACTATTTATCACTGTTTCAATCTCTTCACTTGTTATCAGTCTATTCAGGCATTATATTTAATCCTGATTCAATCCTGATTCAACATAGGTAACTTATACTTACTCAGAAACTTGTCCATGTCTTCTACATTTTCTAGTTTATTAGTCCAGCCTCTGTGGAAAACAATATGGAGATTTTTCAAAAACCTTCAAATAGAACTTCCATATGACCCAGCAATCTTACTTTTTGGTATCTATGTAAATGACAATAAAACACTCAATGCAAAAGACTTCTACACACCCATGTTTATTGCAGCCTTATTTATAATTGCTAAAACATGGAATCAATCTAGGTTTTCAAAAACTGATGATTATATTGAAAAACTGTGGCATATATATACTATGGAATAGTATATAAGAAACAATGAGATCCTATCTTCAACTTAAAATGGATGATATAGAAGATTTAATGTTGAGCTAAGTGAGTCAGACTTAAAAAGATACACATTGTATATCCCCATTCAATTTGTACTGAGTGCATTTAATGGCAGAGGTTGAGAGATCTGAAGATGAGATAATGGAGAAGATTAATATGGATACTAGTGATAGTAAGCAGGGTGTGGGGGAGTGGTTGGTGGAAAGTGGGTGGTGAATGGTGGGTATGAGACAAAAACAAAAGAAAAAAAGATTATAGATGATAAATTTCAGTTTACAAGAGAAAAACAAGCCAAAATCCTTTTTATAATGTCTGAAATAGTTTACAATAGTGTTTTTGCTAATTTACCTGTAACTAAAAGAGCACTCTGCCTAAAAGAAAGTTCTGACTACTGTGCAAAATGTTTACAATCTTTGGCAAAATGGTTGTTTTTCATTAATTTGTCAGCCATTTTTATAATTACTTCCATTTTTGGTACATGTGAAATTGCAACTAAAATTCATTGTCAATGTTTTTTTGAATGAATTAAAATAAAATTCTTGTTTTAAATAAATGTTAGAAGAATTAGAGAAAACAATACATAAAGAATTAAAAGAAAGTATGAAAATGATGTATCGACAGAAAATATCAAAAAGGAGATAGAAATAATAAAAGAGAACCAAACAGAAATTCTGAAGTTAAAAAGTATAGTAAATTAAAAAAAAAAAATTACCAGCAGGGCCCAAGAGCAGATTTAAATTGGGAGAAGAAAAAGCAGTAAATTTGAGAAATGATCAACTGAGATGATCTAGTATGAAATAGCAAAAAAAAGCAAAACAAAACAAACCAGACTCAAAGACATTAGAACATCGTCAAGCATAGCATATTAAAATGTACACAATGGAACTTTCAGAAGCAGAGAAGAGCGTAAAAGAGACGAAAAGAATATTTGAAGAGGTAAGGACTAGTAACTTCACAAGTTTTATTAAAATCTTTATCAATATATCCAATAGTCCAAAGAACTTTAAGTAAGATAAACTCAAAGAAATTCATGGGCCAACCGGGTACATGGTGGTTAAGGTGGTTGGCTCCCACATGGCGAACCCAATGGCTTCAAAATGCATGAGATGTGTGTGCATGCCCAGCATCCTGAGAGGAGAGTACAGGAGAAGGGACTGTGGCATGGCATTCCCCTTGAGGAATGCTTTCTCACTTTCCCTCTCTCTCTCTTTCTCTCTCTGGCACACACCCTATACTAAACTATTAAAAAAAAATCCAAACACCTAAACATATCATAAAGTGTCAAAACCAAAGATAGATATTATCTCAAAAGGAAGATAAAAGTGTTTCATCACTTGAAAGCATCCTTAGGAAGATTAACATGATGTTTTTGATTGGGCGAGAAGACTATGAAATGGCTTAGTTACGTGGTGAAAGGAAAAGATCGTTAACCAAGAATTCTGTAATCTATCGTTCAAAAAATGAAAGAGAAGTGAAAACATTCCCAGATAAACAAAAACCAAAAATATGTCATTAGAAGATCTGTCCTATGAAAGATAATGAGGGGATTTCTTAGGTGGAAATGAAGAACACTAGACACTTGAATACATACAAGAAAATAAAGAGCATCAGTAAAGGTAGCTAGGTAGGTAAATAAGGAAGACAGTATAGGTGTACTTTGTAATTCTTTTCTTCTACATGATCCAAAAAACTTCACAAACAATAATTATGAAGCTGTGTTTATTATTTTATATATTGAGTCTTTGGCATATATACATAAATAGGCGTGCACACACACACACACACACACACACACACTATTAGTTTGTTGTTTTCTGAAGAAAAACTAACAGGATTTGATAGGAATTTCTTTAAATCTGTAAATTGAGAAATACTCTCATTTTTAACTATATTAAATTTTCTTATCTAAGAACATGAGAGATGTCTTTACATTTATTTATGTCTTTAAATTCTCTCACAAATGTTTTGTACATTTTGAGATACAGTTTTGCACTTTTTTTGTTAAATGTATTCCTGTTTCATTTATTTATTTATTTTTATGTTATTGTAGGTAAAATTGTGTTGTCAATTTCTTTTTCTGTTGTCTACTGTTACAGCTTATTCTTAACTTTTTTCTTCTTTCTTTTTCTTTCTCTTTTCCTTCTCTCTTATTTTCTTTCCTTTCTTTTCTCTCTCACTCTTTCTTCTCTTCCTTCCTTCTTTCCTTCCTTTCTTCTTTCCTTCCTTCCTTCTCTTGCTCTCCTTTCCTTCCTTCCTTCCTTCCTTCCTTCCTTCCTTCCTTCCTTCCTTCCTTCCTCCCTCCCTTCCTTCCTTCCTTCCTCCCATCCTTCCTTCCTTCCTTCCTTCCTCTTTCTCTTTCATTATTTCTTTCTTTAGAGAGGGTCTTACTATGTTTTCCAGGCTGGTTTCAAACTTGCACTGGCCTCAAACTTATGATTCACTTGCTTCATTCTCCCAAGCAGCTAAAATTATATGCCCCATCTGGCTTCAGAACAATTTTATAGGAATACATTTATTTGCTATTTACATAATTTGGATAATTTTGGCTTTAGAAATGGAGAGATTCAGTTAAGTTCCTTTGTACCTTGATTAATGCTGCTAACACTGGAAATGTTTTTGGACAAGTCACTTTGGGAAGGGGTGATGTGAGGTAGATAACATGTAAATGTTTCATTGCTAGAATACACTTTTGTAAGGCGATATAGATTTTACCAGATGACTTCATGTGTTTGAGGAATGGTGGGAATTAAATTTAGAATCTTGGAAAATGCAGTTGGTTCTTGATAAAAGTCTATAAAGATTTTGGGAGTGAACTATGAGAACTCTGATATGGTTTGCTAAATTGTATTAAGGTGGATTTTGTTTTGAAACCTTGTTATTATCAAAATAAAAAAACGTAATTCATTAAATATCTAAATAAATGGAATGTACCATATATATTTGAAGCTTCTCATACAAGCCAAACAATAGCAGCAGTTTATTGAAATTAACTTTCATAGAGAAATAAAGTTTACGTTTGTTTTGTTTTGTTTGTTTTTGAGAGATTTTGCTATAGGGCACGTGCACTCACCAGAAAGACAGAGAGACAGAGAGACAGAAAGCGAGAAATCACCCCCAGGGGGTATGGCCACACCACAATCCCTTTTCCTCTGTTCTTCTCTCGGGCTCTTGGGCATGTACTCACACGTGCCCGGAGTGAGTTTAAGCCACAGGTCCGGGACTCGAACTGCAGTTGACTACATGGGAGTCCAGCGACATAGCCATTACACCAACTGCTGGTCCCTATGTTTGGTTTTATTTGTGTAATTTACTTAGTTGTTTTTCAGTGAGAGTTATTTTGCATGTAAAATTAGAATAAAAGGATCATAGTTTTTTCAGCATTATCTTTATGGTTTTTGTGGACAAAATCAATTTCCAAAGCATAAAATTTAAATGTATGCATCGGGGCCAGCAGGTGGCATGGTAGTTAGGGTGACTGGACTCCCACATGGCTGACCAGGGTGTGAGTTCTGGACCTGGCAGCTTGCTTTCTCACTTTCCTTTTTTCTCTTTGTCTCTCTCTGATCAACTTCAAAAAAATAAAATAAAGATAATGACAATGAATAAAATTAAATAAAATAATTCTTTCTAAAAAAGGTATGTATCACCTTACGTTTATGTGTCTATCAATGTGAAAAAATACCAAATATAAATAAATTAAAAAACAATATCAATATATATAATCAATTAACATAATAAAGGTCTCAGGGACTAGAACTTTATTTTGAGATAATTCATTTATAACTTTTCTGTCCTATACCTAGTTGCTTACATAATGCTTGCATGTAGATATGTGATAAAGAGGCCAACTTAACATTCTCAATTCTGACGGCCCTATTTGCACTCACTAAAGTTACGCCTCCCAGTTTTCCTCATCTCAGTTGAGGCTTTTCAGGAGAAAAGTCTTAGACTCATACTGACTTTTCTTTCTCATACCCCACACCCAATCCATGATCAAATTATGTTAGGTGCCTTACATGTATTATCTCCCTTAGTGCAACAAACGAATGAAGTAACTATTATTATTTGTATTTTAAGATAAAGGACTATCCACTTGGCTAAGGAAGCTGGATCTCACATGGACGACTGCACAATTTGAGATCCAGACCAGCTACTTGAACAATACTTTGGACATCTGTTTGTGCGTGCCCAAAATCCCAAGAGGAGAATAGAGAAGAAGGGATTACTGCATGGCTATCCTACAGGGGTTGGGGGTGGGATGCTTTCTTAATTTCCCTCTCTCTCTCTCTCTCTCTCTCTCTTTCTCTCTGTCTCTCTTTGGTGAGCACACATACCCTCTAGCTAAGCTCAAAAATAAAGATATATAACGCATATGAATATACATGTGGGTATGTATGCGTGTGTGTGTGTGTGTGTGTGTGTGTATGTGTGTGTGTATATATATGTGTGTGTATATATATGTGTGTGTGTGTGTGTATATATATAGATATATAGATATATATATCTCTCTCTCTATATATATAGATATATATATGGAGAGAGAGAGAGAGAGAAGAGAAAAGGAGTAAGGGAGAGAGTTAAAATTGCTGCAATAACCACTTGTAATAAACAAATCACCATTCGTCAAATGGAAGTATCAACATATTTATATAGAAAAGAATATATTCTATTCTTCCCTTTCTGTTCACTCTGCTTCCTGGGAGCATTTTAAATCTAAGTTGATCGAAACAGAGGCGCTCCATGGTGCTTGGTTCCTTCAAGTGCTCAGCCTTCAGAAACATTCATTTTTTCCCTTCAGAAACACAAATACATCTACATAGTGTGATAGGAAAAGAAATTAAATGAAAGGTCTGAAAGATGTGTTTGGAACTGAACAAGACACAACTTCAGATTTTTTTTTTTTTTGTATATGAATACATTGCATTTTTCTAACAGAGCATTTGACAGATAAAATCCAATTTGTAAACTGTGTAACTGTACCAGTATTATATGAGATACTAAATATATTAAATGCAGCAGAGTATTTAACTGAAGTCATTTTTCTTTCTTTTTTCAACAAGTCACATGCAGAGAAGTGGTAACAATTGGTAGGTAAAGAGTTTTAAACAGGGGTCTTAAATATTTACAGCTTTTAGAAAAAAAACCCATTATTTTCAATTCTCAACCACATCACACTTACAGCTTCTCAGATTATTCAAGTTATTGATATCTACCTCTCTTTGTTTCTCTAGCTATCAAACTGGCAGTAGAGAAAATAAGAAATTGCTCAAGAACTGTATTCTCTGCAAGAAAGTACATTTTAGCAGTAAGTAAATCTTGCTGCTGAATAGGCCTTTTTTTAATGGACAAATTTCCTATAAAAATGTAAAAGAACAGTCTAGTAGAATAAAGTACATGTGTTTCCTATGTAAATTACAAATATGGAAAACATTTTACTTCATGACATTAATGTCACAGGTCAAAGTCAAGAGTTTATTGCCAATCCAGAGGAAATTTTCTTTTCACTGACATATGGCATGACCTTCAACTCCTAGCAGTTGTAGAATGGTTAAGGTCAACTGTTCGTGCATTCAGAAAATCCAAATGATGTACATGACAAATGGTGGAGTCTATTGTAACTGATTTTGGGGGCAGGCACGGTAAAGTATTGCCCTGTGGGATGAAAGGTTATTGACCTTGTGATATTATGTCTGACACTAATCATTATTTCCCAATTGAGCTATTTGAAAGGATAGTCAATATTTTGTTTGTTAGACTTCTCCTCCTCATTTGTACAAATTGGGAAGGGCCTTCCCCCTCCCTGCACCTCAGTAAATAGAGTATTGCTATTTCTGTTGAGATTTTATCAACTAAGTACAAGTTTTAATGAAGAGCAGAGTGTTTTCTATTTACTTTTCTTCCTAGAAGATTTTCTTTCTATTTGCGTCT
This sequence comes from Tupaia tana, assembly GCA_026018925.1. Lineage (NCBI taxonomy): Eukaryota > Metazoa > Chordata > Mammalia > Scandentia > Tupaiidae > Tupaia > Tupaia tana. The sequence goes on from JAKSZU010000006.1 coordinate 79,036,243, forward strand.
GTTTTAGTCAGAATTTTTTTTGCCTTACACAATGGAAAAAAATATAATATAAACTTTCATGGAGAGTTAAAACTGTAATGCTAATAGTTTAGTTCACAATCCAGAAAGATAAAAATAAATATTGGGCATGTATCCTTTATTTATGGCATAGTGTCCTTGTTTTCCTTCTTTTCTTTATTTTTTTTAAGCCTCGGTAGACATTGATTTAGACATGTGTAATCTGTCTTGTCTCTAAAATGTGGTCTGCTCCTCGGTTCTGTAGCCCTGCCAAGGGATCTTTTTTTTTTTCCTCTTCTAAGTTGACATGCTCTCACCTATTGTCCCTTTTCCACATCTTCCAGCAGTCCTATTGCTCATTAACAACTGGTCCATAGATTTTCTTATGGTGCTCTGGATTAAGGTTATTTTCCTGTTTCACTCTACAGTCCATTCATTATAGCACTTTGGCTATTCTGTATTTTGAAAACTTAATACATCTAAGTTCCACGTATGTGTTCACCTGCTGCTCTTGTTGTATAAGTGGTGATCTAAATTTCTCTGCACTAGAAGGCATTAGAGATTATGATAGCATTTATTTTAAGTAACCAAAGATATTAAGAGAAAGAAATACTGCATACATTAATTTTTTCAGTTTCCAAAACCTTGGAAGGTCAGGGATTGTGAAAGAGGTATCCCAGAGCCTGTAAAATAATTGTTTTCCTTCATGTTTCATTTGTGAACTGATCTGTGATTCTCAGAGTCTATTCAACATGACCTAAAGTGGTAAACTTGAGCTACTCAGAATATCTATGTAGCCAAGAAACGTGAGTGCACTCTGGGCTCACTATTCATAGGGCTGAAGATAGAATCAATCCTAAGAGCTGTAATTGCAAAATAAAGCTCTACTACATCTTCCATTAGGCAACGTTTCCTGTATCACTCTCACTGTTGTTATTATTTTGTTGTTATTATATCAGTTTGCATATTTGTTACTACTACTTTGCCTATAGCTATTACTCTACTAATATCTTGATTACTCTGAAGTTAACATTACTATGCTCTTGTTTTTGAAGCAACGAAGAAAAATCATTTTGTCTTTTATTTATTTTGAAAACTGGTGATGAGATGGCTCTATGATACACTGGAAAAACTAAAAATGCGGGAGCAAATTTTATGAGCAACTTTCCAGCTAACCTTGGCATGTCAGCTACAAGAAGTGTTGTATGTCATCACGAGTCAGAGAGTAAAGTCCAGCATTTATGGCAATCTGATAGAAGGCAGGCTGAATCAAAGACTTCCTTTCTCAGGAAAGCTCACCAGAAGGGTACTCAAAATGCCTGACTCTGTTCTTTGCAAGACTGATCTGATAACAGGAGCATTGCAGGCCAGGAAACAGCCAACCCCCAACACTTTTAAAAAATAATTATTTATTTAGTTTTATTCATTATCATTTACATTTGCTACAGGGCACATGTCCTCACAGGGGTGGGGGGTGGGTAGTGAGAAAACAAGCTACCAGGTCTGGGACTTGTGCTGTGGTCGACCTTGCAGGGGTCCAGCACCTTCACTACCATGCTACTGGTCATCCCAACCCCCATCAGTTTTTAAAGACACATCTAGTCTGTCTTTCTTCTATTACAGAAAGATTCAATTACATAAGATGTTTTGAAAAGCATTAATTTCTGTCCCTCCTCCCCAACTTTGTCATAACTGGGTAATCAATCCATTGGAAGTATTTATCTTAAATGATAAGCCAGAACACTGGTAATACCTGAGAAAGTTTGCTTGTAATAGCCATGACTGGGTTGTCAGTTTCAAAGGCAAATAAGAGCAATGACCTTCTTAAGAACAAAGGATTTACTGGATTTAAAAAAAAGAGCATATTAAAAAAAACTGAAGAGCATAAACATTTTATGTTCTTCAAAATTTGATCTATGCTTAACTTGTCTACTCCGTTACTATGAAACCAAAGAAAAAAGATTTCCCACTCTCCTCATGTCACTATTTATGGTATAGTTTTCTTTCTGGATTTTTCTGAATCTGTCTGTATTTTTTTTTAAGGTAGCTGAGTTTTCTCTGGGACACTGGAGGACTTCCTCATCCATGGGGCACCGGCTGTGCTTTGTTAATGCTTTACAATTAGTTTTCCCTTCTTTTTTGGAACAGGGATCTCTAGGACTGTGAGTCCTACATGTTAATGTCCTATTGAACACTCTTAACTCACCTTTTTTTTTAATTTATAGATACTATTATTTTTGAGGTATATTTGCAGAAACATTTTACATATATTAGATAACTTCTGTACTAACTTGCATTAATGTATTTTCCCCCAAAAAAATCACAAAATATATTTTTTTAAATTAACATATACTAATTGTACACATTTGTGAGAGTACAATGTGAGTTTTCAGAACAAACATACAATGGGTAATGATTAAATTAGGATAATTTGCATACCAATCATCTCAACTACTTGTCATTATTTGTGATGGGAACATTTAGATTTTTCCTTTTAGTTATTTTGAAAGAGGTAACCTGTCTGATTAGGGTCTGTGATGGCTAATTTTAATTGTCAACTTAACTGGGGCTCAGGATGCCCAGAGAGCTAGTGAAACATTATTACTAAGTATATCTCCGAGATGTTTCCTGAGGCATGTAAATAGGTGAACTACATAAAGATTACCCTCACCAGTACGGTTGGGCATCATCCAATCTGATGAGGGCCTGCACAGAATGAAAAAAATGGAAGGGCAAATTTACTGTTTGAGCTGAGACTGGAGCATCATTTCTTTCTTTCTTTTTCTTAAATAATTATTATTTATTTTATTATTATTATTTCCATGTTCAACTGAGAATGACGAGAGAGAGAGAGAGAGAGAGAGAGAGAGTGAGAGAGAGAGAGAGGAGAGTGATAAAGAAAGCCACCAGGTCTGAGACTCGAGCTGTGGTCAGCCATCTGGGAGTCTAGTGTCTCAATCACCACAACAGCTGGTCTCATCTTTTTTTTTTAAGCCTACTTAGTTTATTCATTGTAGAGAGCATGTGTATGCACATTCAGAGACAGAGAGGGGGAGACAGAACCTAGACCGGCCTTATCTCGCTATGATACCCCCTCTCCAGCTCTGTAGTTCCTCAGAATCTCGGGCATGCATGCAGCCCAGCATATTTTCAGTCGTTGCTAGGTATATGAACCATGACTGGCCTTGCAGCCTCTAGGACTGCAGTTCAGTTTGCCACCCATGTCACCATTGGGCTGGGCTAGGAACATCCATTTTCTCATGACTCTGAACATCAATAGTCCTAATTCTTGAGCTGTGGATCCAGACTGGGACTTAAATCACCAACCCTGTTGCAAACTCTAGTGGTTCACATGTGTTTGATCTTGGACTGAATTATGCCATCATCTTTCCTAGTTCTCCAGCTTGTGGGTCATGGGATTCTTGGCCTCCATCGTCTCATGAGCCAAACCTCCACCTCCCCACATATAAAGATACCTTCTTGGTTCTGTTTCTCTGGAGAAGCTTGATGATCACAGGGAATGTACTACTGACTACAGTGCTTTTAAATCCAGAAGGAATCTCAAGTCGGATAAGAAAACTGAGAGATCCCAAAGCATTGGTATTACTCTGAACTCATAAATATGTTAAAAATCTGGAAATAAAACCTGAAATACTGGAATTTTAGATTGGTGCTCTATATTGCACTGTATCACACTGCTTTATTTTGTTTTCTGAGAGAGAGATCTTTGCTATAGTATGTGTGAGCTCACCAGAGAGAGAGAGAGAGAGAGAGAGAGAGAGAGAGAGACAGTAAGAAATAACCTCACCCCCAATGGAGATGGACACATCACAAATCCTTCTCCTTCATTCTTCTCTCTCGATTTTGGGCACTCATGCACACATGCCTGACTTGAGTTTCAAACTTCTGGTTTGAAACCAGGACTTGAACTGAGGTAGACCATGTGGGAGTACAGTGATGTAACCATTATGCCTTCTGCTGGTCCCTCACACTGCCTTTTAAATCTCAGTTGACTACACCATCCCTTTCTTAAACTTTATTACAAATACATATTTTTTAATATATTAAAATGAGGAAATAATTCTTTTTTTTTTTTTTTTTTTTTTTTTTTTTTTTTTTAGGTTTTTGCTACAGGGCGTGTGCACTCACTAGAAAGACAGAGACAGAAAGTGAGAAATCACCCCACAGGGGGGATGACCATGCCACAATCCCTTCTCCTTCATTCTCCTCTCAGGATTTTGGGCACACACGCACACACTTCTGGCATGAGGTTAAGCCACCAGGTCTGGGACTTAAAGCGTGATCGACTACATGTGAGTCCAACGACATAGCCATTAAGCCAACTGCTGGACCCAGGACATAATTCCTGAGATTCCTTTTGTGTCTGTGAGTAATGCAGTAATTATTTTTTTCTCTCCATTTCTGAGGTAGCTTTTCTGAGTATTTAGGGAATTTTCTATGCCATTTCACATATCAAGCTTTAGACTACAAATTTCTAGGGAATTATAGACTTTCTTAACCTATATTCTCATACTACAAATAATAAAACTGGATTCAAGGAGGAAAATAATCTATGCAATTAACAAGGAAGATAATACCAGAATCTGTAAAGCTCTGATGTGCCACGGGCCTGCCAGTTTTATAAACTGTTCTCCTGGTCTGATCTGATTCTATGTCTTGGGAAGGTGTCTAAACATTGGCCAAATGCAAGGTGCATGAGCTGCATCCACAATAGCAGTTAGTCAGAAAGAAGAGGTATTGTCCAAGGATGCTACAATATAATAGCTTTCCACTTGAATTAATCATTTTCTGAAAATAAGACTAAAAGTATAGTTAAGAAGCAACAAGGGCAAAAAGGAGATTTACTGCTGATCGAAATGGACTAGTAATTCTTTGTTCATCCTCGTAAAAATCATGCAGTGCAGCAAGGGGAAGAAATTAAAGGAGCATTTAGAAGGCCAGTGGCAATGGTATATCATTGTAAAGAAGAAAGAATGAGAGCCTATGAGGTGAACCATGGCACCTACCAGAGAGAAGTAGATGCCCGCTGTCTTCCCTGATCCTGATTATTCATCACGGGGGAGTCGTCTACAGAATATGGAAAGATTTTCCTTGTAGGAAAAGGAAAATATTTTGAAAGAGACACATAAAATGTTCTGTGTGCAGTTCTTTATGTATATGTAAAAACATATTTCTGCTGCCAGAATTGGAAGAGAAACCATATTTGTAGTATTTGGTAAATGTTTAAACTTTTGTTGACAACAGAGTTATGTTTCAGGTAAAAAAAAAAAAGATTTTTGTTGTAACTCTTGACAGATATTTCCATGATATTTTAATGTCTATAGACACTTTAACTTTCCCAAAGTGCTCTCATGCGTTTTAATCTCATTTACCTATTTATTTATAGATTGTTGTCAAAAGTCTGGTCTGTGCCAAGGCTTTGTTCTATAGTAGATGTGGTGAGACCTTGGTGATAAGACAGACTTTATCCCTTCCCCTGGAAACTTATGTTTTCATGGTGGAAAGACAGTAAACAACTAGATAAACAAGATGTTTGTGGAGAGTGATAAAATTACAAATAAAATGGATGAGGGAGTGAGTTTCCATCGGGGCAAATTTAGATGGAGTGGTCTGGGAGAGTCATTGTGATGAGGGGACCTTGGAGTTAGAAGAAGCCACCATGGGGAGATTATTATTGGTTACTTTTAAGAGCTCTGATTTTGACCTTGCATTAGTTCATCTAGTTTATAAAATAAGAAAGTAAGACACAGAATAAATGGCTACCCAAGGGAGCATAGTACAGTAGAAGCATAGCCAAGACTAAACCCAGGCCTCCTCATTCTAAGGTCAATACCAGTATGTTATATGAGAAGTACATGGCAGATTAAGATTTATCGTCTGTAAGGACGTGTAAAATAAATATAAATGCAAACAAAAGCTGCTCCTTATTCCAGAGTGATATATATATATTTATATCTCATTCAGTATTACTTGATTTGATTTTGTTCTTTGCTATATTCCAGCTTATCTGCTTGTGTATTATGGTTGCTTTACAGTACCTATTTCTATAATTAACAAGCTGTCAGGAAACTGAAATGAATAATTATGTATATTTAAAAGAACATATTTTACCAGTAAAAGAGGAGGATTTCAATATAGCTTTATATGAGCAGGGACTCAAAGTAAAACATGTATACATTTTTGTCCAAAGCCTTCTACCCACTCTCTAAACATTTTTATTTTAAAAATCCCCAACAAAAAGAAAAAAGTTCTTCTTTCTTCTTCCAGATACATTGTCTCCCAGCATCCCTTCGGGCTTATCTTGGTCCATTGGATGCATCTCCTCAGATACTGAATTTGGAATGAGAAAACCGAAGAGCAAGGGTAAGAATCCGTCTGCATGGAAGGAGATGGCCTTGGGCCAAGGCCATTCGTGCTCCAGCTGCAGCAAAGGGAGAGGGCCAGGGCTGGTGCTGAGTGCCCAGAGGCAACCTCAGTGCAGTGCAGGCAGCATCTGGGAGTCATTGACCAGTAGCCTCCTTGGACGCTGAAACTTGGGGCGTGAATTTGATTGTGCCCTGGTGCTTGGTTAGTGTTTTCTTTCTTTGCTTTTTTTTTGGTTTATTCATTTCTGAATATGCTAAATAGACTGTTCAGTAATTCTGTGAGGAACTCAATATAATGTCAATAAATGTCTTCTCTGGTTAAATAGTTCAGATGTGATTTCTGTGACTTGCAGTGTTAAAATCATGTCTAGATAAAACTTTGAAGAAAAATCATAGGTATATATATATATATATATATATATATATATATTCAGAGATATTAGTTTAATTAGAATTCTTTTCAATACATATTATATATAATTAAATATATGTAATTCTTATCTACATATTATATATAATTCTTATAAATATATATTCAGAGATATTAGTTTAACTAGAATTCTTAAGTTTGGAATAAGACAAGAGACTGATATATGAAGTTATAACAGTTTCCTTAGATAATTCTGGAAAATTCTGCCTCCATTGAGGAACTCTGGATTAAAACACCTTTCCATTGCTTTAAATGCCACACAGATGATTACAAATTCATGGAGTCCTGAAGCATAAATCTGGATGGGGGCAAAGTCAACAAAACATTTGGTTGAATCTTGGTTTTGTCATGGAATCCCAAGTATTTTGGAAAGATATTTTGAAAATACAACTAAAAGTGCCTGAGACTCTTAGGAGATGCTGCATATTTAAACTAAACCAATCTCAGGTACAAATAAATGTTGATTATATGAGGGGTTCTTCAGAAAGTTCAAAAGTTTATAAAAATGCCCTAATGAATAAACTATGCATGGATTTAAGTTTTTTTTTAACATCTATACGTACTTTTATTCTATTTTGCCATGTAGCTTTTGAAACACCCTCATACATAAAATTAAAATATAGAATAGAACATTAAAAACTTTAGAAACTTTTTAGGTAAATGCTTTATGGAAAATATATTGAATATAATTAGAGAGGAAATCTTTATAAATTCTTTATATTGGTTTGATATCTATGATTCACAACCACACAACTGGGGAACATGATACAGCTTTTCAGATTGAAAGTAAACAAAAAATAAGCATCCCTTCCTAAAGACACATACACAAAAAATAGTAAATAAAGAGGGGAGTAGAAAAAAGAACATATTAGTCTTATTCTGAATGATTAAATGGCTCAAACTTCCAAACATATGAGATAAATGTATTAAGAATATTTCCAAAGTGTGAAGAAAAAGGCTTATGTTTCTTTAACAATTTTCTACTTGGGAAAAGTGTGTAGTTTGGGAGGTGTGAAATGTGTTAGAGAAAAATTCATTTGAGACAAATAATTGCAAACTAGAGCTTAAACTAAATGCAGGAAAGTGTACTAAATCTCACAAAAGCCCAGAGAAAAAAGTATTTTGGACATGGATTTTATTTTTCAAGTATATAAACTATAAACTCAAATTGAATTAGCAAATGAGTATTTGTCACTTCTACAGAATAGCAGCATATGTAATTCTTAAGTTGCTCTTTCTGCAATGACTATAATATCACTTGGCATCGGATTTTTACTTCAAGAATCTAACTGGTAATTAACTATCTGAACACCTCCATGGACTAAGATAATAACTTTGTCCTTAATGGGTGGTTCTGTTATTTATGTTGGAAAAATTACGTATTCAGAAGACATTGTAACATTGTCATTTCCACTCCATTACTATTTCTCATTTATTTATTTACATTTTAGACTCTGGAAGATAATGATTTGCCATTCAGTATATTAACCATTATCCTTTAAAACTATAACACACAATCACTTGGTTATTAAGGAGTTTAGTGAAATTGTTCTCATAACACACTATATACATAAGCATTCCATCATTTCAGCAAAACTGAGGATCCAAAACAGACAAAATAATAGACCAACAAAAATATCTAATAGATATCAAAGTTGAAACATAATATCTTTCTATAGATCAAGAACTGAGCTTTCAATAATACTGATGAATTTAGATGGACACAGTATTATCTGGTAAGAGCATCAATAGAACGCCATAAAGCAGGGTGCAGTGCTACATGGATTCAATGATGTACTGGTTGAGTCTAGATGCTGACAACACTGAGATGCCTTCTAAGTGCACTGAGTCTTGCTCTGTAACAGGACAGCCTGGTGTGTGTTCCCAGATGGTGATTCCCCTTGAATGCCAGGTTAGGTTATTGTATCCAAAGGAAGCAGGCAAGGACCTAGACGGCAGACCTACTAACCATATGTAAGAAATTCTCTAAAGTAACGATTCCAACTCTCAGTGACCAAACACTTGCACTTTTTAGATTCTGTTCCATTTACCTCGATAGGATTTTCATCAATGAAAATAAACTTTTATCAATAAGTCTCAGATTTAATCATTAAATTAAATAATCATCTGCAAGGAATCACATTTAAAGGAACAAAGTATGTGACAAGAAATCATTAAAAATGAAATCCAAGGGGTCAGCAGGTGGCATAGTGGTTAAGGCACTGGACTCCCACATTGGGGACCTTGGTTCAAGGCCTGGACCTAGTGGCTTGAGACTCATGCGAGGTGTTTGTGCATATGAGACCAAAATCACAGGAGGAGAATGGAGGAGAAGGGATTGTGGCATGGCCATTCCTTCTGGGGGTGGGGGGGATTTCTCGCTTTCTGTATCTCTGTCTCTCTCTTGTCTCTCTGGTGTGGGCATGTGCCCTATAACAGAAACATCTCTCAAAAAAATAATTAAAATCTTAAACTTAATGTGTTTAGAAAACTTTAAAGAAGAATCAGTTTCAATGCTCTACTGTGGAAGACTGAAGAGCATTGGAATTTGTTTTTTCTACATTTTTGTTTCTTCTAGCATTTTCATTTGTTTCTTGTACATGCCTTTTCTCCCCTTCTTGCATTTCTCATCTTTCTCACTGGCTCCAAATTCTCATTTTGTAAGACCCATCCAATTCATCTCTGAACCCAGCTGTTTTCTTCTCTGTCCTTTTCCCTCTTCTTTATCTCTCATGCTTTCATTATTACATCAACTTTACCTTTGTGTTGGCTTGTCTCTATCTCTCATCAAGCCTCTGTGGTACATTCATTCTCTGCTAGTTCTCCACTTCTCCTTTAAAAAATAAGTAAAAAAAAAAAAAATAGGAATGGGTTCAGCAGGCAGCATGGTGGTTAAGACACTGGACTCCCACATGGCTGACAATGATTTGAGTCCTGGACCTGGAGGCTTGTAAAATCATGCGAGGTGTGTGAGTGTGTGTGTGTACATGCCCAAAACCCCATGAGGAGGATAGAAGAGAAGAGATTAAGGCATGAACAGCCTTCAGGGGGGTGATTTCTCATTTTCCTTCTCTCTGGCAAGTGCACATGCCCTATGGAAACCACCCCCACAAAAAAAAGAAAAAGAAAAAGAAAAATAGAAAGCTAGTAACTAATTTGTCTGAAACTACCTTTTCCCAGAAGGTAGAGGAGACAGGGCATCTTGTCTGAGCAGACTGCTGTGAGATGATGGTGAAATCAGGAGAGAGGAAGCAGAGATAAACTATGGGTAAAACAAAAACAAAAATGAAGATTTTACTCTACTTCCCCAAAAATGAATGCCATGATGCCATATATACTAAACATGTACTGGTTTTCTTTGAATTTTTAGGTATCTGTCACTAATAATTTTGTAGGTAATCTTGATTTTCTATTTTTATATTGCTTTTGTAATTTCCAACTCTCATTTAACTTTTTACATCCTAACAAAACTAACTCTCTGAATTCTGAATGGTAAACTTAAATGACATGGAAATCAAATATCTACAGGTCTTTATAATCCTAAATAAAATATTCTCCAGGAAATGGTGCTTTAGTGCAACTTGCATACTTGTCTGGCACATGCATGCCACCATAAGAGTCCCAGGCTCTGGAGTATAGCTCTCAACACTTAAATCCCTAAGGTTTCTGTCACTACCTTTGGTCAAGTTTGCAGAAGCATCTGGAGAAAACCTAGTGATGGCCACATCATCTTAATTTCCTCTTAGTGAACACCCTATGGACATTTTGAAATATCATATATATATTTTGATATATTTGGTTTTCTTTAAATTTATTTATTCCATCATCCTTGCTATTCCTTTTCTTCTAATTTTAAGTTTGGTGCACGCTTGCTTTTCTAGTTCCTTGAGGTACATTGTTAGATGATTTAAAAGCTATCTACTTCTTATGTGAAGGCATTTATTGCTATAAACTTCCTTCTTAGTGTGGTGTATCTCATAGGTTTCCCTGTGTTGTGTTTTCATTTTTCATTTGTTTTGAGATATATTTGAAATTCTTACTTGTAGCTATACAGTTTAAAGTACCTTTTGTTACTAATTTCTGTTTTGATCTATTGTGATCAGAAAAGGTACTTGATATGGATTTTATAATTTTTGTTGAGAGTGTTTTTTTCCTTTTTTTTTTTTTTTAAAGGTTTTTGCTATAGGGCACGTGCGCTTGCCAGACAGACAGAGAGAGACAGAGAGACAGAAAGCGAGAAATCACCGCCCAGGGGGGATAGCCACATCGCAATTCCTTCTCCTCCATTCTCCTTTCGGGATCTTGGGCACACACGCACACGCACCCAGCGTGAGTTTTAAGCCACCGGGTCCAGTACGCGAACCGCGGTCGACTACTTGGGAGTACAGCGACATAGCCATTACACTAACTGCTTGTCCCTTGAGAGTAGTTTTGTAACTACCTGCAGACTGTCCTGTAAAATGCTCCAATGTGCTGATGAGTGTGTGTTTTGCATCTGCTGAGTAAAATATTTTGTAAATGTCAATTAAGTCCATTTAGTTTAAAGTGCAATTTAACTCAGATTTTTAGTTATTTAGCCAGAGGGCATGAGCACTTAGAAAACAGAGAGAGAAAAAGTAAGAAAGCACTCTCCCCCCTTAGGGGAATGATCACTCTGCAATTCTTATCACTCCCCTTCAGATTTCATTATATGCACTTTATATATTTAGGTGCATCTGTAATCACCATAATTAAATCATCTTGCTAAATTGATTCCTGTATCATCATATAATGACTTGGTCTCTTTAAAAAAGATAGTAGGGGTGTGCACTCATCAGAGAGAGCCCACCTCCCCTAATGGGGCATCATCACACTGCAATTCCCTTTCCATTTCTCCATCTTGTCACAATTTTGGTAACACAAGCCTTTTACCAAGCCAATGGGGCCAGGATTTGAATCACAGTCAAACATGTAAGATCTGACTTCTTTATCTATTCAACTATGGGTTCAGTCCTCTTTTTACAAATTTTATTTTTATCTATTTTATCTGACATAAGAAATCCTGCTTTCTTTTGATTTCCATTTGCATAAAAACCTTTTTGCATTCCTTTACTTTTGTTGATATGTCATTACTACTGAAGTAAGATTATTTTATGAAGCATATATCTGGTCTTTTTTTTTTTCAAATCTATTCTGGCAGTATGTATCTAACCTATTTACATTTGAGGTTATGATTGATAGGTGAGGATTACTTTCATTTCATATTTTCTAATTTTGTATTTCACTTATTTCTTCCTATTCATCTTTGTGACTTGATGATATTCTTTAGTGTTAAGGATTTCATTCTAAATTGTATATATTCCCAGTGAGTTTTATACTTTCATGTGTTTCCTGATGGTAGTTCCCTTTGCTTCTACATGTAGCACTCCACTAAGCATTTCTTGTAATGCTAGTCTCATGGAGACGAATTCCCTCAGCTTTTGTTTTTCTGGGAAAGACTTTATTTTTCCTTCATTTCTGAAGGATAGCTTTGCTAGATAAAGTGTTCTTGGCTGGCATTTTGTTTTTCTTCCAATACTTCAAATATGTATAAAAAGAGAAAAGCATGATAGCTTTTCTCTGCTAGCTTTTAAGGATCTTACTGAGAAATCTGCTGTTAGTCTAATGCAGATTCCCATATATGTGACTTGACCCTTTTCTCTTGCTGCTTTTAGAATTCTCTCCTTGTCTTTACATTATTTTGACATATTTGAATATATAAGCTTTTCTGAATTAAGTATTCTTGGCTGGCAGGTTTATTTTTCTTCTAATATTTTGAATATATCATGCCATTCTCTTCTATCTTGTAAGGGTATTACTGAGAAATCTGCTATTAGTCTAATGCAGATTCCCTTATATGTGACTTGACTATTTTCTCTTCCTGCATTTAGAAGTCTCTCCTTGACTTTACATTATTTTGACATATTTGAATATATAGCTCATTAGGTACTATGAGAGTTTCTGTCTGCAGAATTTGAGGCCATTTACCTTTGAAACTGTGCTTTAGGTTTAATTATGTTGGGGCCAGTGGGTATAGTTAAACCATAGTTCTTAACTTCGGGTGATTTTGCAACCCACCACCCAGGGGATATTTAGCAATGCTAGATTGTTATGATTCGATGGGTGCTACTGGTATCTAAGCGGTAAAGCGAAAAATTATTGCTCAGTATCCTAAAATTCATAGGGCAGTCCATTTAACAATGATCTGATCCAAAACATGAATAGTGATGAAGTTGAGAAACCCTTGATTAAACATCTGTGAAGTGGTCTTACCACTTTTTTCCCTTTTAATCTTTGAATGAAGTTAATAAGTAAGACTTCAAGATTTGCTGCTTAACAACCCCTTTGGAACATTGTGCTAAGACATAGGTTTTAATAATGTATCTTTCAGGTGTCACATTACAACATAATTCAAAAGAGCTTTTGTTGAAATGTTTTAATTCAACTCTTGTAGGTAATAAATAACAATAAACTGTAATATTATTTTTTATTTTGATGAAATATCTACATATGGATATTATCTAATATTTATGCATTTTTAATTTAAATGTTATTCCAACATATCCCAGTGATGACTATTATGAGTAAACATTAATCTGAGTTTCAGAAGAACTCTGAATATCCATATATTGACCAAAGCTTCTAAGATGTTTTAATTATTTTTTTAACATAGGCTAAATTTTGGTTCTTAAAATTCATTTAAATGAATTTGTAAGATATTGGAAAGTTTATAGTTACATAATTTATTAGAATTTTCCATTGCTTTTCCTCAAATCATTTTTTTCTTCCAAATAAGGGTTTCCAGATTTTTTTTTCAGCATTTCAATTAATCAAAAATATTAATAATGATGGTTTATTTTATATTGCCTTGACTAAAAACATATTTAGATATTATAACTTATACATATGGGTATGTGAAATAAACTTTTTTAGCATGGAAACCCGCTGTTGATAGCTTAATTCAACTTAATATTTGAATTCTAGAATTAAAGTGCTTAATTGGGATTACAAAACTAATTTCTGAATATCCTACATAAATGAGTTTTCTTTAAATATTTTTTAAGCATCTTGTATATAAGAAGTGTCATATGATGTGTTGTATCTTTACAAAAATCTACTTAGCCATTTTCACTGAGGATCAAAAATGCCTCCTCAAAATGTTTCAACTGAGACATTTCCATTAGGATATAGTAGAGCATGTCACTCCCATACTTAGAACAACAAACAAACAAACAACAGATAATGAATAAAATCATTACTTATGGGGAGGCACTAGAGATTTGAAGTAAAAAAAGAAACCAAATGATCTGACTTCTACAAGGTTATAAGACCTTATTAAGAAGACAGGAGTTTGTTCATACAAACTGTTTCACTTTTGGAAGAACATAGGAGAAAGAGGTGACCACCATAGGAGTGAGCATAAGAAAAACAATAAAAGTTTGAATCAATTCTTAAACCTGAGTGTGAACTAATATGACAGTTTTGAATCACGGGCCCAAGGAAGGTCCATATACTTTCAGCAGTGCTTTTCCACAGGTGCTAATTGAGAGACAATAGGGGCAGAGCAAAAGACCTAAAAAAGCACTATTTAGTGGTGCTTAGGGACAAAACTCTGACTGCTTCTTAGAATCATCTCTCATTAAAGGCAGAAGTTATAAGTCTAAGTCACGAAAAACAGTGAGGAGAGCCTCCCATCCTTGGGGTGAAGAAGAAGGTCAAATTACTTATTTATTATAAAATTGTAATTAATTAATTAATTAATCCCCACCCCTTTTTTTGCTAGAAGGATTTGCACTCATTCGAGAAAGACAGACAGAGAGTGAGAGAGGAGAGAGAGAGAGATAGAGAGAGAGAAAGTGAGAAAGCATCCCCATGAGGATATGGCCATGCCACAATCTCTTCTCCATTTCTCCTTCCTATCAGGATTTTGAGCACACATGCACACATGCCTGGCATATTTCTCAAACTGCCAGATCTGGGACTCTAAGCATGCAGTCAGTCATGTGGTACCCAGCTGCCTTAACCACCACCCTACTGGCTGGCTCTAGGTTAACTTTTTTTTTTTTTTTTTTGAGAGAGGCAGAAATAAAAATCGTTGTAACACATAGGATTTGCTTAAGACAGGTTTGAGCCGTAGAATTGAGAAAGCCCTCTCTCCACCATCAGCCTTGCCCCAGTTATCAAGAAACAACTGTGTGCCATTGAGGGTTAAAAAAAAATGTGGAAAAGGTTCTCCTCTGTGCTGCAGAGATGCCTCATTTTACAAAAATTTAAGGTGGAATGAGACTGCAGAGAAAAACTCTAGCATTCCAGAACACAGTACAAGAAAGCAGGAGCCTGTTACAGGAAGAATTTGAAGTCACTGGAATACTGTATGAATAAGAAAGGAAACAGCATCAATAGCAAATCCCAAGCCTAACTTAACTACTGACTGCACTAACTCAACCACTCACATTGGTACCTAACCAAAGAAAAGGCATGTCTTCTTTTTGGCCATAAATTCTGTTTAATTCAGTCTCTCCTACATACAATTTCCTTAAATTTTTTTTTCTTTATTCAGTACATGTGAGAGAAACACAGAGAGAGAAAGTAACCCCTTCCACAGGATCTGGTTGCATCTTGCCCTCCTTCCTCCAGTTCTCCAGTGTGCTGAATCTCAGACTCACGTGCGTCAGCCATGTGGACTTGACTTTTCTCGAGCAGCGCATTACTGCTGTGCTATGGAGATGGCCCCAGGCCTTTTTTAAATTAATTAATTAATTTATTTATTTATTTTTACATTAAATAAAAATATAAAACATACCAAAAAAGAGAAAATAAAACAATTAGAAAACGTTCTATTGTTAAGAGATCAAGCAGTCAACCAAACCAGACCCAGAGATAATATGTATTGAGCTTTCATTGCATTATGCATTGTGATACCTGCTTTATAGATAACATTCAGTTCTATTATCCCTATATTATATCAACATTTTCTACTATAAAAAGAGGGAAAGAAACATTCCTAATCCACAGAACTAGTTTAATATATATTGGAGCCAGAATTTACATACAAAACAGTTTGCTTTCAGATCTGTGTTGCAACTACTCAATGATAGTGCTTTCTAAATATGGCAGTCTAAGAGAGTAATTTTTCACAAAAGTTTATCTGTATGTACTTTTATAGAGAGCTATAAATCTATTCTTTTCTCTACAAAAATAATTAGAACAGGAAGAATTTCTGAGAACGATCTTCTATGTGCCGTTTCATCTGCTTCTAAATCAGATCTCAAATTTTGTTACTCAAATATTTACTTAATATTAAGAGATTATGTTGAGGACATTTTAAAAATGGAATATTTTAATATATAGCCTTGATTGTTCTGGTTGTGAAAAGAAATATTTTATGAAAAAATCTGATAAATTGATGGAAGCATTACTTTTAAGTTTCAGGCCTTCAGTCTTTCCAAGGCAGTAGGTTCCAGAATGGAAACACAGTTTTAAATTAATTAGTAGTCCATCATTAAGTTACTCTTTCCTGTCCACTCCACCACCTGACTTCACAATTGCAGGGACTGTTTCTCATAAAACCTGGAATAAGTTGTAAAAAGAAAAAAAACATAGAAAGATAACACATATTTTGAAGAAAGGTGCACATAAGCAAGATCAAACCTCCTAGTCAAAATGTAAGGTTTTAAACCTCCTAATAATGGTACATCTAGTTACTGAAGAAAACTGATCTTAGGAATTGTGAAATTTGAGTAATTTATACTTAGTTGGTTAAAACACCCTGGAGAAGGTGTCTTAATCCATTTGTGGAGCTATAACAAAATAGTACAGATTGAGTAATGTATACACTACAGCAACTTATTTCTTCCACTTTAAGAGGCTGAGAAGCCCACAGTGAAGGCACTGAAGTTCAATGTTTGGTGGAAGCCTTTTGCTGCATTCTCACATGCTGATATGGTAGAAGAGCAGAGAGAAAAGGCAAAGGATCTAGGCTTTGATAAGGTTGCTGACTGTATGTGTTCATGGGAGCTCCACTCCCCTGACTTAATCACCTCCTAAGCATTCGTCTTTTTTTTTTTTTTTTTTTTTTTTTTTGAGAGGTTTTCGCTATAGGGCGCGTGCGCTCGCCAGACAGACAGAGAGAGACACAGAGACAGAAAGTGAGAAATCACCCCCCAGGGGGGATGGTCACGCCGCAATCCCTTCTCCTCCATTCTCCTCTTGGGATCTTGGGCACGTACGCACACGCGCCTGGCGTGAGTTGTAAGCCACCGGGTCCGGGACGCGAACCGCGGTCGACTACGTGGGAGTCCAGCGACATAGCCATTACACTAACTGCTGGTTCCCAGCATTCGTCTCTTAATACTATCACTTTAGTTTAAGTTCTAACATATGAATTTTAGAGAGAGATAAACATTTAAATCATAGCAAAAGTTTCCACAGACAATTGGAACTCATCAAAAATGAGATCACTGGACTCCCACGTAGTCGACTGTGGTTCGAGTCCCGGACCCGGTGGCTTAAACACATGCCATGTGCATATGCATGCGTGCCCAAGATCCCGAGAGGAGAATGGAGGAGAAGGGATTGCGGCGTGGCCATCCCCTCAGCGGGTGATTTCTCACTTTCTGTCTCTCTGTCTCTCTCTCTCTGGTGAGCGCATGTGCCCTATAGCAAAAACCTCTCCGAAAAAAGAAAAAAAAAATGAGATCATGAGCCAAAGATCCAAGTTAGAGCCATGTTGATTCACTTGTTCAGTACACATTTGGTGAGAGGTTTATGCCGGATACCAGGTTCTAGAACCTTGATAATTTGTTCAGCTATTTTCATATTGTAGAACTAAGAAAAGAGATAGCAAGGTCCATTACTTTGAGCCCAGCAAGCTGATTCAATAATTGCTCATAGTCTAGGGACCAACAGTTAGCATAATGGCTATGTCGCTGGACTCCCACGGAGTCGAACACGGTTCGAGTCCTGGACCCTGTGGCTTAAACTCACACCAGGCACATGTGCGTGTGTGCCCAAGATCCCAAGAGGAGAATGGAGGAAAAGGGATTGCGGTGTGGCCATCCCCCCTGGGGGCTGATTTCTCGCTTTCTGTTTCACTGTCTCTCTCTGTCTTTCTGGCAAGCGCACGCACCCTATAGCAAAAACCTCTCCAAAAAAAGAAAAAAAAAATTGCTCATAGTCTAGACTTATGAATATTTAGGCATTATAAATTCAAGATGATCATACATCAAGATGATATAATTATCAATAATTACAAGAACTGAGAAATCTTGGAAAGAGGTCATGTGAGGTTAGTATAATATGCATTAATAGCTGTCTGCAAAGTACCCATTGTTAATTATCAACTTTGCCTGGGAGTTCTACTCCCAACCCCAGAAAAGTGACCATGATTGTTTTAACCAATCATAATAGTTTACACCTGTGGAGTCCAAGAAAGCAGCCACTAGCCATTTGTGCCTTTGAGAACTTGAAATGTGTCCAGTTCGAATTAAGATATATAAAATATATAAAATTTTCATCAAATATTAAAAATATAGTATGAAAATAATGTGAAATGTTTTAGTATTTTTAATAATTACATATTAAAATAGTATTTTTAATATACTAAGTAAGATATACTATTAAAATTAATTTTACTTTTTTACTTTTTAATGCAGATATTGAAAAATTAAATATTACATATCTGGCTTGCATTATATTTTTATAGGCTAGCCAGTGTGTGGTGGTAAATTAATTAAATTTTTGTATGCCTAAAATAGTTTTTATTTTGCCTTAACTTTTTTTTTTTTTTAGAGAGGTTTTCGCTATAGGGCACGTGCGCTCGCCAAACAGACACAGAGAGACATAGAGACAGAAAGTGAGAAATCACCCCTCAGGGGGGATGGTCACGCCGCAAATCCCTTCTCCTCCATTCTCCTCTCGGGATCTTGGGCATGCACGCACACGTGCCCGGCGTGAGTTTTAAGCCACCGGGTCCGGGACGTGAACCGCGGTCGACTACGTGGGAGTCCAGCGACATAGCCATTACGCTAACTGCTGGTTCCCTATTTTGCCTTAACTTTTGAATAAGGAAATTTTAAAAGTCCTTGAGGTGAAAGAAAAATAATGCCAATGGAAATATAAATTTATGTAAAAATGACAAGCATTAGAAATGGTAACTAAATGGCTAAATATAAAACAATTTCTTAATTTAAAATTACTGTAGAAGATAATTGGCAGTTTAAAGCAAAAGTAATAACAATGTATTATGGAGTTTATAACAGACAGGAACAAGTACATGATATAACACCAAAATAAAAAAGGAAGTAACTGAAGTATACTATTTTAACGTTTTTATACTTTCATTAAATGCTGCACTACTACTTGAAGATAGACTGTGAGGAGCTAGAAGGTGGCTTAGTGGTTTAGGCTCTGGATGCTCACATGGTTGACAGTGGTTTGAGTCCCAGACCCAGTAGCTTGCAACTTAGACCAAGCACGTGTGCATGTGTGGCCAAAATCCCAAGAGGAAAATGGAGGAGAAGGTATTTTGGCAAGACCATCCCACTGGGTTGTGGCTTCTCACTTTTCTTCTCTCTGTCTCTCTCCAGTGAATACATGTGCCCTATGGCAAAATCATAAAAAAAAAAAAAAAAGAAAAATTGTGATAGATCTATTTCATCAAGTCTAAAGGAATTCTTCAAAAGGGTAGAACTAATAAGTCAACAGAAAAGACAAAATGAAATCATAAAAAGTATGGGCCAGCAGGTGACATTGTGGTTAAGGTGCTGGAATTCCCACATGGCCGGCCATGGTTTGAGTCCTGGACCTGGTGGCTTTCTCTCTCTCTCTCTCTCTCTCTCTCTCTCTCTCTCTTTCTCTGGCAAAACTCATGTGAAAAATAATATTAACAACAATAATAATAAATAAATAATTCTTTAAGGAAAAAAAAAGTATAAGAGTAATATAAAAGTAGACCAGACAGGAGAAAAGTAGTGTGAAGAAAAGATAATCATTGTACAAAAATAACTATTTTTTATATCTAAGCACAAAAATAGCAACAACATTATTAAATTCCAGTTATTTAAGTACCTCTGTTAAGATATGGGTATTTCAGATGAATTAAATAAAAAAGACCCAAGTATATGCTATGTACGAACACATAAAAACAAAAGTAGGGGGACCAGCAGTTGGTGTAATGGCTATGTCTCTGGACTTCCATGTAGTCTACCCTGGATTGAGTCCTGGATTCGGTGGCTTAAACTCACACCAGGCACATGTGTGTGCGTGCCCAAGATCCTGAGAGGAGAATGGAGGAGAAGGGATTGTGGAGTGGCCATCCCTCCTGGGGGTTGATTTCTCGATTTCTGTCTCTCTGTCTCTCTCTGTCTTTTTGGTGAGCGTACATGCCCTATAGCAAAAACCTCCCCCCCCCAAAAAAAAAAGGAAAAAAAAACAACACGGAAGAAGGCTGTACGTAAAAGCATGGAAAAAAGCCATACTATACTACTAATAACCAAAAGAAAACTGGAGGGCAGTGAAGGCAAGGCGCTTAAACAAATCTTTGCATGTGAATTTCACAGTAATAGTATTCATAGCTTTCTTTACCTGAGAGCATCGGTTGTTAAACATTTTTGTACAAATATACCTTTGATCACAATAGACACAGGAAAAAAAATTACCAAATTAACCATCAATTCATGATTCAAAGCTTTCTGCAAACTAAGAGTAGAAGGAAGCACCCTCATCTTAATAAAGCAAATCTACATGAAAATCTTTAGCTAATATTGTACTTAATGGTACAAGACTAAAATTTTCCTCCTAAGTTTGAAACTTATGCAGGAATATTGCTCTCACCACTCCTATTCAACATACTGTGGAAGGTTCTAGACAGTGCAATCAGGTTAAAAAACAGAACAATACAATTCATAAAGAAGATAAAAACATGATTGCCTACCTAGAGAACTCCAAAAAGTATACAAAATATGATCAAAACTAGTAAGTGACTTGAACAGTGTTGCGGGTTACTAGAAATCAATAGTCAATTGTATTTCTACATTTCTACATCTTAGCAATAAAGGATTAGAATTTGAAATAAAATATGTTACTCATAATCATGCCAAAATTATATGCTTATATATGCCAAGTAAAATATGTACAAGACCTTTATACTGTGAATTATAAAATACAGATCAATTAAAGACAGAAATAAATGAAGAGAGATGTGTTTATGGATTGATAGATTCAATATTATTTAGCTCTCATTTCTTTCAGAAATAATTTATAATTCAAAGCACTTCCAAAATAAATAAGAAAATATAACCTAAGTAGGACTTCGATACACTATCAAGTTGGTATTAAATTTTATTTGGAAAGACAAAAGAAATAGAAAAACACACAGAAAAATAACAGAGTATGGAACTCACATAACTTTATTCTAAGACTTACTATGAAACTTTAATAATCTACTCGATGTGGTATTGATGAAATTACAGACAGATCAATGGAACAGAATATGAAATCTAGAAATAGACTTATGCAAACAGAGTTGATTTCTGAAAAAGATATACATGCAATTCAATGGAGAACGGATTATCTTTCCAACGAATGGTGCTGGAAAAATTGGATCTTTATATGTAAAATAAACTAAACAAAATAAAAACCGTGACACACACTAACTAAAAACTAACTTCAAATAGATTACATACATTAGTGTAGTGCATAGAACTAGACAAATTCAAATATAAGTGTAGGAAAGAATCTCTGTGATCTCATACTAGGTAAAAATTTCTCAGACCAGCTGGTGGTATGGTTGTTAAAGTGGTTAGGTCCTACAGGGGTGAATGCAGAGACCCAGTGCCTTAAGAAATACACCAAAGGAGTGTGTGCTTGTGTGTGTCCCAAATTCCAAGAGGAGTATGAAGGAGAATGGATTGTGGCGTTGCTATCCCTCTTCAGGAGTGCTTTCTTACTTTCCCCCTCTCTCTTTCTGTCTGTCTGTCTCTCTGGTAAGTGTACAAGCCATATGGCAAAAATTAAAAAATAAAAAGGACAAAAAACAAAATATTTACGCACTCCATTAAAAAATGGTAAGTTGAACTTTATCAAATTGAATACATAAATCTTTGAAAGGCATTTTAAGAGGATGAAAAGACAAGCCATAGACTGACCAAAGATATTTGCAAGTATTTGCGTCAGATATATTTACTCAGAATATATAAAGAAAATTTAAAACTCAATAAGAAATAGTTATTTGAGTTAAAAATATATTCAAATGATTTGAACAGACACATCATCAAAGAAGATACACAGATGAAAAGTAAATACATAGAAAATGCTCGGTATTATTAGTCACTAGTGAAATGTGAATTAAAGTCATATTTCATAGAATGGAGAAAATAAGAAAAAAAAAAAAACTGACAAAACCAAGCATGAGCAAATGGAAATCTCATCCTTTGGTGGTGAGAATGCAACTCATATAACCAGTTTACAAAATTGCTTCTTATAAAGTTAACCTACCATTTACCACAACCTAGCAGGCATGTGGTGAAATCTTGTGTTTATACAAATATATACATACAAATATTTCTGATGATCTCATTTGTTATTTACACAAGCATGTATACGTACATACACACATAATTCAGCATTATTTGAAAGGGCTCAAAATAGGAGTGAATTCTTCTTCCAGCTATGATGGACTTTACTAAGTAGCGGACCTATCCTTCCATCGTAAGCAACTAGAAAACAGGGATAAAAAAAACAAACTCTTTTTGGACATTGGATGGTGACAGTTTAAAAATGGTTATCTATACAATAAGGAAAACAAAAATGGAAAGCCCTAATATCATTCCATTTTTCTGCCTGGTGACAGTTTCTGGACAAGAGAAGTGTCCAGAGAGAAAAACCTGAATAGGCTATGCTAGCCTTGCAGACTTGAAGAGCTGGAAAACTGGAATTCAGGGAAACAGAGACAACAAGAAGTTTTGGCAAATAGTCCAAAAAAATTTTATAGAAAAAGAGTTACAGGAGCCAGCAGGAGGTGTAGTGGTTAAGGTGCTGGACTCCCACATAGCTGACCTTGGTTTGAGTCCCAGATTTGGTGGCTTGAAACTCACTCCGGGCACATGTGCATGCATGTTCAAAATCATAAGAGGAGAAAGAGGAGAAGGGATTATGGTGTGGCCAACCCCCATGTAGGTGATTTCTCACTTTCTATCTCTCTGTCTCTCTCTCTGTCTCTGGTGAGCACACATGCTGTACACAAAAATATCTAAAAAGAAAGAAAGAAAAAGAAAAAAGGTAAAGAAAGAAAGAAAGAAAGGAACAGAAAGAAATGAAAGAAAGAAAGAGAAGAAAGAAAGAGTTACAGATATTTGCATGTATTGTCATTCACTATTTTCTAAGAATGAGACTACATATAAATACAATAGATCAACGCCCCCTCCCCACACAAAGCTGCATAAAAAATGAATAATGCCTATTTTTAAGTGAGCAATATTTCTCTTCAGTGTCCACCTAGTTCTCCCAGATATATTTTTTCCTCAATCTTAGAAACCAGGTCTGAAGTGAACATTCTATGTCATCCTAATAACTCCTTTGGGCCAACTATATAGCCTGGTAGATATGGCAGCTGGATCCTACATGGCCAGCCATACAGTTTGAGTCCCAGACCCAGAGCCTAGAGAAACATGCAGGTGGGCCCGCCTGTGGTGTCTGGCTGGGGAAACAGAGTCTCACATGGCTGACTGCATGTTTTGAGTCCCAATTGATGGCTTGAGAAACAACCTGTGCATGTATACCCAACATCCTGAAAGGAGAGAGGAGTGGAAAAGAAGGGATTAAGTTGTGACTAGGTCCCATGGGGATCCTTTATTGTTTTCCCTCTCTTTCTCTGTGACTTTCTCTGGCAAGCACATGCACCTTCTGACAAATTAAGAAAAAGGAGGGGGGAGAGAGAGAGAGAGAGAGAGAGAGAGAGAGAGAGAGAGACCAGTTGCTTGTGCCTGCATGCTCAAAGTTCAGAAAGAAGGGAGAAATAGAGAAGAGGGAGTCCTTTGTGACCATTCCCCATGGGGATTGCTTTATTGCCCCCCCCACACACACACTTTTCTCTCTGGTGAGTCTACGTACTTTCTACCAAAACAAAAAAACAAATTCAAAAACATACACAAAAAGTTTTCTGCTTCTCATATCCTAATCTAATCAAACCTTCTTATATTTAAGGGCTCTGACACCAAATACCCACATAAAATAGGATACTAAGCAAATTTATTTGATTAAAGAAACAATTGATAAATAAATCAATAGATATTAGG
Source organism: Tupaia tana (assembly GCA_026018925.1). Taxonomy (NCBI): domain Eukaryota; kingdom Metazoa; phylum Chordata; class Mammalia; order Scandentia; family Tupaiidae; genus Tupaia; species Tupaia tana. The sequence continues at coordinate 79,060,368 of JAKSZU010000006.1, forward strand.
AACAGTAATAAAGATGGTATTATATTAGTGAAGAGATAGGCACATAAATCAACTGAACCATAGAGTAAAAAACAGACCCACACAATTACACCTATTTGATTATTGATTAAAAATGCAAAAGTAATTAAATGGAAAGATTGGCCTTAATAAATGGGGTTGGAACAATGGGTCATCTATTTACAATCATATAAACCTAGGCTTAAACCTTACTCCTAATGTAAAAATTAACAATACAATGAATCATCGATTTATATGTAAAGCATGGAGCTATCAATTTTATTTTTTTGAGAGAGATTTTTGCTATAGGGCATGTGTGCTTGCTGGAGAGAAAGAGAGAGAGAGACAGAAAGTGAGAAATCACCCCCTTGGGGGGAATGGCCATGCTGCAATCCCTTTTCCTCTAGTCTCCTCTCAGGATCTTGGGCATGCACACACACACGCCCAGCATGAGTTTTAAGCCACTGGGTCCAGGATTCAAACCATGGGTGACTACATGGGAATTCAGTGACATAACCATTACATCATCATCTGCTGATCCCAAAAACCTATAAAACTTTTAATGGAAGGGACCGGCAGATGACATAATGATTATGTTGTTGGTCTTCCATGTAGTCAATTGCTGTTTGAATACCAGATGCTGTGGCTTAAAACTCATGCTGGGTGCCAAAATACCAAAAATCCCAAAAGGAGAATGGAGGAGAAGAGATTGCAGTGTGGCCATCCTCCCTGGGGGGTGATTTCTTGCTTTCTGTCTCTGTCTGTCTCTCCAATGAGCACACATACTCTATGACAAAAATCTCTCTCTCTGTCTCTCAAAAAAAGAAACACTTTTAATGGAAAATAAGAGATAATCTTTATCATCTGAGATTAGAGCAGGAGATTTCAAAAATGGTACCCAAAGCACGAAACATAGTAATATGATTGAAAGTTGGACTTCAACTAAATTAATAACATTTGCTGTGCCAAAGACAATTTTCAAAAGAATGATAAAACAAGTTAGATACTGTGAAAAATATCTGTAAATCACATGTATGACAAATACGAGGAAGTTGCAGAATTAATTCAACAATTATAAAACAAGCAACCCAAAAATAAGTGAAAACTTGAACAGGCACTTCACAAAGAGGCTATAAGTATGGAAAAAAGGTCATAAGATATATTTAATTTTATTAATCATTAGGAAAATTCAAATGAAAACCACAATGAGTTACTACTACACACCTATTAGAATGACTAAAATAAAAAAATACAATATCAAGTGTGGTAAAGATGTGGAATAATGGTAACTCATACATTGTTGGTGAAAATGCAAAATGGTACCACAAGTCTGGAAAATGGATTGACAAATTCTAATAAAGTTAAGCATATACCCACAATATTATACAACAATCTCATGTTTATGCATTTTCCCAGGAAAATAAAAATTTATATTCACAAGAAAAAGGGTACATTCCGGGCTCGTGTGCATGCGTGCCCAAGATCCCAAGAGGAGAATGGAGGAGAAGGGATTGTGTTGTGTGCATCCCCCTGGGGGGTGATTTCTCGCTTTCTGTCTCTCTGTCTCTGTCTTTCTGGAGAGCTCACATGCCCTATGGCCAAAACGTCTCCAAAAAAACAAAAAAAGAAAGAAAGAAAGAAAAAGTGTACATTAATGTTGATAACGATTTTATTTGCAATAGCCAAATCTCCTCTGGGAGTGGAGGCAGAAGCAGTCACTAGGTGGGTGCAGGGCAGAGAGTACTCCAGAAGTTGATTTAGGGAAGTATAAGGATCACAGAAAGTGGGATCAAATATGAGACCTTAAGCCCCTGGCATACACTTCCTTGACCTAGATTTCTCTTACAACACTCAAATTTAAACATAAGATTATTAAGAGTTTGAGATGGCAACTACAGAACATTGAACTCCAAGCACGGGCCCTCTTCTGTGCAGCTACACCGGCTATATTCCTGTAAATCCAGTCATGATCTCAAGTATTTCATGATTCCCATGGTCCTCAAAGGGAATAAATACATGTTCCCTTCAGTCGCTTTCTCTTTCTCCCTTCCATTGGCCAGGAGATGAAGAATACCTGAACAATCACCCTCCCCTGAAGCATGTACTCACAAGTTGCAGAATTTAGAGCTCTCATACTATCTATGGATACTATATGAAAGACAGCAAATTTCTCTACACTTCTCTCTTCCTCTGAGGGGAAGACCATGCTGCAATCCCTTCTCCTCCATGCTCCTCTGTGGATTTTAGGCATGCGTGCACACACACCCAGCATGAGTTTTAAGCTGCTGGGTCCAGGACTTGAGTCAAGGTAGACTACATGGGAGTCGGCATCAGAACCATTATGCCATTTGCTGGTCCCCTCTATTTACTGCTTTTATAGACTCTTCCTTTCGATATATGATTCTTAAAAATGTTAATGTAAAATAAATCTTTGAAGAAATACATAAACAGTTCTCTGCATTTTGGGAGAAATTCTTATAGTTACTTGTATTACCTTGCTTTCCAATTATTGCAAGGACTTATTTAGCCCTATTCACACGAGAAGAATTATAGCAAAATGTTTTAAAGAATAATATGGTAACTTATTAACATAAAATTTTGCATTATTTTGCTTTTCTGTTCACTAAGTTGTTTCAAAACTGACTCTTGTTGAATAAGAACTAATTGTTGAATCAAAATTTGTACATGTACTCATTCAACAAACATTTGAGGATTGTCAATTATATGCTTACTACATTCTGATACACATTTTCTAGTTCTTGTCTCTTTTAGAAAAAAGTAATAATGGAAACACATTTGGTATTTTGCCTGAGGACACAATTATCTATGATTAATATTTGATAACATTCCAACACGGTTTTTGGAATGTCCGTGAAGTTACCGAGGACTACCTGTTTATCTTCAGCAATATGTGAGCATTGCTGGGAAAAAAATGGATGCCTATTCTCAAAGTTAAATCTATCACTCACCTTTGACACAATAGACAGTGATACATTGTTACATCTTCCAGAAACGTGAGTTGGAATTTCTGAGACAGCATTAAATTGGTTTGAAATGTAATTATCTTTGTCAGCAGACACCGCATGCTTTATTGGGTAGCAGCTCATCAGAAACAGTTACTGTAAAATGTGTGGTCCCTCAGGGCTCTATTCTTGTCCCTTTATTTTTATATTTATATGCTTCTCATGGAAGTATCATTAATAGATCTACATTTGATTATCATATCTATGCCAGTAGTATTCAGATTTACTAACCACTTCTTGTAGAATCAAGTCTTATGACTTCCCAACTCCCTTTTTGCTTTATTAAGACTTATAATTAGATGATAGTGGTGGTTCCTTCAAGACAATGTTCATAAGAAAGCATTCATATTGACCTGTCTAAATGATTTTATGGATGTTTTCTACTTTTTGCTCTTTCCTTCAGCTAGATTACATGACTTACCTGAAAAATTATATTAAAAGATACTATGCTGTCCTGACTGGATGTATTCTTATTTTTATGTGGCATAGGAACGTCACAAGATTTTTTTCATTGTATTACTAATGGATGTCATACAGAATTATGATTTCTTCTACTATGAAATTCTATAATTTTCTAACCAAATGCAGAGTTATGTAAATCCAGTGGGACCATCCAATTCTATCACATTATAATAGAATCACTAATAGAAATGTCCCTACAGCAAATTTTATCATTCTCAAGATTTGAAGTGATTACAAAAGTGTGATGGGTAATATAATGTGTTTTTGAAAATAGTGTCACAGTGAAATGCGATGGTAGTTCTGTTCAACATACAGGAACAAATTCCAACTCTTAAGGATAATTTTCAAGACCCCAACCTCCCTTTCCAGATGTATCTCTCAAATAAGTAATATTTGTTTCTTTGTTTGCATGTGTGGGTGTATGAATCATGTATCCATCAGACTGGATTATTAGGTTACCTCAAAATAGAAAAGAATTAGCTTCTCAGATTCTGAATTATACATTAATCTTATTTTTCTTTGTTTCTTCCCCTAAAGTATGGCATTAAATGAGTGCCTCTCTTTTAGTTTCATTTCAGGCCACAAAGGCCATAACTAAAGTAGCAGATACTTTTTTTCCTCCTGAAGTAACGTGTTTTGCTATCTCTGCAGTACATGCTAAGAGAGAGTAAGTGGGTCTAGGACTTCCTCATCACCCACATCTAAGCTCTGATCTAGGGAGGTTGACTACTAAGGTGGGGGGAGATTTCTCTGAAGAGAATGTTTAAGAGTGCTTTGATTCCTCATATCTTTCAGGAGACGCCCAGGAAGACAGGTGTTCCTCGTCACCTCAGATCAAGTGAAAGGATCTTCAAAAGGACAGCTCAGAGAGTTTTAACGTGCTTTCTTCTGAATTTGAAGGATCTCATGACTCATTCCTCTTTTCATATCTAAAAAGAAGAGAGAATCTGGTGAAGGTGCACCTTCCGGCTGACTGAACACAGAGAAGAAATTGCATTTGCGTGAGTTTTAGTTCAGGAGCTTGGAAGAGGCAAAGTGATGTTCCTTGAGGAACAGATGTGGACCTCACAAAAGGCATCCAACACTGTGTATCCTTAAAGGAAGTTCCATTCAAGAGGACTGCACTGAAATGTGCATCTAATGATGCATCAAAAGACATGGAAGCCTGGAGAGTAGTATGTAACATGACCACTACCACCAGCACTGTGGGAGCTACAGTTGGAGAGTCTCAGCAGGGGTCTGTGGAACCACCAGCATCACCTGGTGAGAGAGGTGAGAGAGACAAGAGCCACGACTAAAGGCCCCCCAGAGGGTACCAATACCACAGTATACTGTTATCACGCACAGAGGACTAAGTCCTTTATCCCTAATTTCCCTGCCCCATTGCAGGTGTCTCAAGCACTGGGCATAGTTTGAGAATAATAGTTTGGAGTTATTAAATATATTAAACTGACTGGTAGCTATGAGGCATTTCCATGGTGCAACATTAACTGAAAAAGCTATGAGACCTGGTTGAGATTTCATTCTAGAACAGTGGAAAATGGATCTACATAGTGAGTACAGTACCTATAGTGAGAAAAACAGACTCGGTTCCTTTCTTTGCTGAAGTTCAAGCCATTCTAGAAATAAGCTTCATTCAAAAACTCAAAATTCAACTTCCAAAATGAACGTTGATACTGAAGTCTTTTCTGACTTTCGCAGTCATAAATTCTTTCCTTGTTACAACATGCTTCCAAGGTATTGTGAACTTTCAGCACACTGGCCAGTCTTCATGGATTAGAATTTTCATTACAAATAAATAAATAAGGGAACCAGCAGATGGTGTAATGGTTACGTTGCTGGATTCCTATGTTGTCGACCACTTAGTCCAGGACCTGGTAGCTTAAAATTCATGTTGGGCACGTATGTGTGCATGCACAAAATCCCAAGAGGAGTGTGGAGGAGAAGGGATTTGTGGCATGGCCATCTGCCCAAGAAGGTTGATTCCTTGCTTTCTTTTTTTTGACTCGCTCTGTGTCTCTGATGAGCACACATACCCTATAGCAAAAATGTCTCTTAAAAAAAAATAAGGATAAATAAATAAATAAATAGGAGCCAGCAGGTAGCATAATGGCTAAGGTGTTGTACTCTTACATTGTTGACCAAGGTTTGAGTCTCGAACATGGTGACTTAAAACTGATACTGGGAGGACCAACAGCTAGTGTAATGGTTATGTTGCTCAACTCCCACATAGTTGACTGTGGCTTGAGTCCAGGACCCAGTGGCTTAAACTTCATGGCAGGTATGTGTGCATGCATGATCAAAATCCTGAAAAAAGAATGGAGGAGAAGGGATTGTGGTGTGGCCATTGCCCCTTGGGGGTGGGGAGGATGATATCTCAGTTTCTCTCTGTCTCTTTCTGTCCCTTCAGCAAGAGCACATGCCCTGTAGCGAAAGTCTCTTAAAAACAAAACAAAACAAAACAAAACAAAAACTCATGCTGGGTGCATGTGCATGCATGCCCAAAAGAAGAGAATGGAGAAGGGATTATGGTAAGACCATTCCCACTGAGGGGTGATTTCTTGCTTTTTTCTCTCTGTCTCTTGGTGAGTGCACATGCCCTATAGGAAAAATCTCTAAAAAATAAATAAATGGATAAATGAATAAATAAATAAGCAAACAAATAAGAAGTATAGTAAACTAGTCAGTCAGAATACTTCTGGACTTAACCCATTTGGAAGTAGTATTTCCTTGAGGTGAGGAGTGAAGAATAGATATTAACTATATAGCATCAGCTAGGTGCTACTTTATAGTATATTCATTCTACTCAGAGCTTCATGCCTAAAGTCAGACATGTGTTCACAGGTATGTGTATATTAGCTGAATTTGCTATTGGAAATAGTTAGATTAATTAAGATGTTTTGAGAATTAATAAAACATGGGGAAAAAACTGTAAAACAAGTGTAGACACCAGAGACAGTGTGGGAGGAGTGTGGGAAATGGCAGATGGTGAGAAATGAATATATATATATATATATATATATATATATATATACACACACACACACACACACACACACACACATATATACACACACACACACACACACACATATATATACACACACACACACATGTATGTATGAAACAAGAAATGGAAAATTATTTATCGATGATAACATATATGATTAAGGCACACACACACACACAAAGAATAAAGTTAGACAAAGTGATTCTTTAAATAAATAATAAATAAATAATAATACCAAATACAATAAAATAATTCTTTAATAAAATAGAATTCCAGCTTTAAAAAAAAGAATCAATGTTAACAACCTGAAAACAGAAAGATAGTGTAGTTCAGGCAAGAAAAGACTACTGGGGAATTAAAAAAAAAAATCGTGATTGCTAACATAGAGAGAGCAGTAAGAATAAAAGTGCTAGAGAGGTTGGCATGGATTTAATGGTGGCCAAATAATCTTTGTATGAAAGAGCCTGAGACGAACTCAATTATCTATTTTTCTTGTGGTAACAAAATACCTACTTTTTATTTGGGCATATTATCATCTGGAGTAAATATTACATTTTCCAGCCTCCTTACTTTAAAAAAAATTTTTTTTTCATTTCTTTTCTTTTTGTGTCAGAGGGCTTGTATGCTTTCCAAAGAGAAAGGGGTAGAGGGAGAAGGTGACGGAGAAAGAGAGACAGAAAGCATCCCTACATGGGGCCTGGTCACGCATTAGTCCTTTTTCCATCATTTCTTCATGGAGTCAGGATTTGGGGCATGCACATACTCCCAGTGTGTTTCTCAAGCTGCCAGGGTGGGATTTGAACCATGGTCAGCTATGTGGGATCTGATTGTCTTAACTGCTGGGCTATTGGCTTAGCCTTAGCCTCCTTAATTTTATGTGTGGCTTTTTGAATAAGTTCAGGCAGTGTGTTATGAGGAAGTGAGCTGCATTTGTTTTCTGAAATGTGCCTTTTAAAGGGAGGTTGTGTTTCCCATCACGCTGTCCTCTCCCACTCTGCTGTTTGGAAGGTGGTTGGATGGCGAGCCTTCTTGGATCATGGGATCTAGAAATTTAATGAAGAGCAAAGTAGCAGCCCAGAAGGAGCCTGGGTTCTTTGCTACTAGACACAATGCTACATTACAACCCTACGCTGCCTTTCTCACACTGTTTCATTAGAAATAAATTCTTTTTTATTTAAGTCACTGGGGAGTTGAGTTTTATAACTCACAGTTTAGCAATATCTCTAGGAAAACACCAAATAAAATATTTTTCACTTTTCTTATGGGCAAGTGCTTAAGTGTTCTATACAGATAGAAGACAAGTACTAAGGACTAGAGAATGGACTGGAGAGGGGGTAAAAGAAGATTAAGCATATTTTTCATGAGTGAATGATTTCCGTGGCCCATGGAGCAATACAAGAATATTCTATACCTTCCTAGATCCATAATATCCACTCCCAATTTTATGATTTTCCAATCTTACATCTCCTACTTTATACATAGACTTTAAAAACATTTTTTTTTCTAAAACATGGTCATAGATACAGTAAGAATGTTTCAAACTCAATGATCTTAGTCAAAAGAGATACACATGTAGAATTGGAATTTTTTAAAAAGGCAAATATTCCCCTCAAATATTTGTGAGTTAAGCATAATACCTCTTTGGCATGAAAGGAAATAAACACATCTTTTGTCCTATTATGGTCTGTTATGACCATGATCTCTCTCAGTTTGGCTACTCCTTCCTGCCTCTTTAAGATGCTGGAATTATTAAGGAGAAGAAATAGTCAGTTATGGATATGTATACACACACACACACACACACACACACACTTTTAAATTTTATTTATTTATTTTTCTGAGAGAGAAGGAGCAAAGCACCCCAACATGGCTTTCACACTGTCATCCATCCCCAGCCTCAGCCAGCCAAGGTCAAGGGAATGCACATACATCTGACGTGAGGTCTGGGGATGTGAACCGAAGACCTTCCCCAGTGGCTCCAATTGCATGACCACTATGCCACTCTCTGGCCCCAAATTATGAATATGTGTTTGCGTATTATTAATTTTTTTTCTGAAATCGATTAGACAATGATTTAGAAAAAAATATACAATCCCAATGTGTATGTGAGTAATCAATAATTATATGAAAACATCTCAATAGGTCTATTTTAGAGCAAGTAAAATATCAAATTGTTTCTCCTTTGTAATAAGCAAAAGTCAATCTGATCACAGATTTGAGGTATATGATCTCTTCTAGAACAGAGGATTAACAGTTCTATTTCAACCTAAAGGTCTATATTCATCTTCAAAATTGGAAAATTTTTTTTTTCATAAACTACCTGATATGTAACTAAAAATGATCTAGGAAAGAACCAAAGATAGGCTTCTCTTTGTTTCTAGCACATTATTGAAGGAAATTTTGTGACATCAAAATAACACAAATTAAGTGTAATTAGTCTTCAGAGACCATTTGGGATCCAAAGAGTACCTAATCTAATATATTATTATGAAAAGTACTAATAGTAGCTGGGTGTGGTAGAACATGCCTATAATCCCAGTTCTTTGAGGTTTTGTGCTTGAGACCAACCTAGGATAGCAAGACCCTGTGTCTTATTATTAAAAAAAAAAAAGATATATATATATATTTTTTTTTTTTTGAGAGGTTTTCGCTATAGGGCGTGTGCGCTCGCCAGAAAGAGAGAGACAGAGAGATAGAAAGCGAGAAATCACCCCCCAGGGGGGTGGTCATGCCGCAATCCCTTCTCCTCCATTCTCCTCTTGGGATCTTGGGCACGCACGCACACGCACCTGGCATGAGTTTAAGCTGCCGGGTCCAGGACTTGAACCGTGGTTGACTACGTGGGAGTCCAGCGACATAGCCATTACGCTAACTGCTGGTCCCCCCAAAAATGATATATTTTTTAAAAGTAGTCTCCAAACCTGGTCGACTTGTTGATACTCAGTTTTGCTTTCTGACTTACATGCTTACTTGTCATTGTTGTTTTGAATTTTTTTTTTGTCTGTATTTTTAAAGGTCTTTCCTAAAAATGTGTGTGTGTGTGTGTGTGTGTGTGTGTGTGTGTGTGTTGCCAAAATGAGCATTTTTCTTCCCACTGCCTAAGATCATACTCAATCATTAGTATTTACATAGCACTTGTTTCCATAGAATTGTAAGAGCAGAGGGATTCTGTTTTAAAGCCACCGGTAAGACAGTTTGTTTTTCCATGAACATACTGAAATTATGCACTGGGCAAATTAGTGAATTTTACCAAATATGTCTCAAGGATAAATATAGCAATTTTCACAGTGAATGTTTTCCATCTCTCAGGAAATCTATGTTTGTCATGAAATGACAAGTTTTTTTGGAGGGTTGGGGGAATGGGGTGGTTTGTCTTTGAAAAGTGATTCTGAATTTCATTAAATAACAAGGCAAACCTGAAAAATATTTTACATTTAATGAAAGTACTTAAGCATGATCTTTTGGTGGAATGAAAGTGGAAAAAAATTTTAACACATCTCCTGAAGAAACAGATTTTCCTTTTCCACTCCAGGATGATCATTATAAACCATAACTTTAAAATTTTAAATTATGAAAAATATCTCATCTTGGGAAATTCATGTGAATTTATACCAATAAACTAGTCTTATAATGTTGTAACTGAGAATTAATGTGCTTTTATAAGATGATAACTTTACTATTTTTCGGGGCGGTAATGCCAAAAAATAATCGGTTTTAAAATATGACTTTACTTATAGTGTAAATTGGTATAAAATATTTCATATTTGTATCTCTGCTGCTATATTTTTCTTAAGGATGAAATGAATAAGATTCTAACTAGAGAAATACATAAGATGTTATGCCTTACTAAGAGCATATAAATAATATAAAATCCTATGTGTACAGATGACCTAAATTCTTTCTAAACCTCACATTAGCTTTGTGAACAGACTCAGATCTTCAATCCAGTTATTAAAACCATAGGCAGGGTTAATTCTGAGAAAACTAATATGCAGATTATATGATGATAATATAAGAATGTGAGTTGTAATAGAGTTCTCACCATAATTTCACTAAGAAGTATTCTTCCTGATAGACATTTTTAACAAAATCAACAAAAACAGCAACAAAGTAATGATAAAGCATTTTGTACATTGTATCCTTAAACCAAATCGAAGTGGCAAAGCTTTCGTTTTCTTTCCATCTCTCTGCATTATATGAATTTCTTTCATTTGATGTGAGTGATCTTTCTCAGGAAGCTTTAGCAATTAGATGCTGTTGAAGTAACTTGTTTGGTTGTTTTTTTTCCCCTTTCTCCTGTTTATGGGACACCGGGACCTGACATCATTGTCCTGTCCTTGTGACAAAGACATGCGAATTCCAGTTAGTTTTTAATATCTGACATTATGGTATAGTCTATTACTGCTTTTAGTTAATCTCCACTTCGAAAGTCTAATTAGGACACAACCCCTAATGCAGAAAGTAGAGGGGGAAAGTATTCCAGCATATCATTTTCTCAAGAACTTGCAATGTTGTCCCTCAGAAATCATGGCTCCTCGTTTATCTTCATGCAGAGCAGTGCTTTGATTGACAAGAAAGATTGTATAAAATTGAAATGATTGGTCATCGACTTTAAACCAGGGATTGGCAGACAGCTAAACTAAAGGAAATATCACCACCTACAGTTAAGAGTAGTCATGATAATAATCACTTTTACGCAAGACAATATTTAGGACAACTGACCATAATATGTCTAGGTACGTATTTTCTCACGAATCTACCAGTGTTTCATCATCTCCTGTAAAACTGATACTACCCATATAAATGCAATTGATCATGATTGACAAAAATCCCACAATGGTTGTCTCAATAATTTATAAGCTAATTCATTATGATTTTCCTGGCGATGGGCAGGAGTTTGCGTTTGCACCTGGAGTGTGTTTGAGATTCTGCATAACCCAGGTTTATTTTCTGTGTGTTGCAAAACGCAGGATGTTCCTTTTAATAACCTGAAATTTTAATAAGGGCCTAAGAAATTGTTGAAAAAGTGAGTGAACTTGTATTTAAATGAGGTCTTTGAGAGCTTGGAGATTCTAACTTGGTGAACTCTAATTAAATCCCTTAAGGCCACCGGGTCTGCCTCCCTACTTCTTGATAGTGAAAGTAAGGTCTTCAAAAAGAGTCCCTTGGCAGTATACAAGTGGAGGGGAAAAAAAAAAAATCTTACAACCCCTCACTATAGCATTTTATAAAGCCAGAATTCCAGAAGGAGTACCAGACCAGGAGAACAATAGACACTGAAACCTGAGAACGAGTAAAACAGGGAAAGTAGGGGTGGAGGGAGAATTTGGAAAGAGCAGTAATTGAACATCACTCCTTCAGAAGGAGCCCGGATGTAAAACAAGACAAAGGAGCAAGGAGATGTACTTGGGCTGATAAGACACAGCGCATCTTAGTTGGCACATTTTGCAATTAACATTTCCAGTAAGAAATGCTCAGATACAAAACTGCCATTTTTTTTTTTTTTTTTTTTTAGTTCTGACATTACAGTGGCTTTTTCCTCAGGGCACATTTTTCCATATAAGTATCTTTTTTTTTTTTTTTTTTTTTTTTTTTTTTCCATTCCTACTAAATTTCAGAGCTCATTTTGGTGGGTGAGTTTAACTGTGACTGTGGGAACAAAACGGCTATTGAATCTATTTAGGATGAAGAGGAAATAAATAACAGGCGATCAGTGTAGACCTTAAACTTGACTGTATTCCCAGTAGCTTTACCCATTCAGCAGTACAGACAGGTACCAAATAAGCCACTGAGTAGGTGCTTCTTCGTTTTGTCATTATGCCAGTGGGTGAAAGCAGGGAGACATTGTGCACTTTCTCCTAACATTCAAAGCACAGTCCAAAGTAGTATTTCTTGATATTATAAAATTCACAATTGAATCTCCTTCTCTCTTTATGCACTGAATGCCCTAATCAACTCTAAAAGAAAGAGAAATGTCAACCTTGCAGATAGCTCCCCTCCCCCCTGCCACCCCATGCGAACATTCGGTTTATGCCAAAATATCCAGTTTGGCTGCCAACATACACATCAACCCTTCCTGTACAGCCCGGTCTTGTTCATTTTCACTTTTTGGCATTTACGCTCCTTTTACTAGTCCTCATTTCAATAGATTAAAAGCAGATAAGGATCTGCCAGTGGTGGCTAAATACCCACAGAGGTTCCTCACCCAATGGGTTCTTGTGAAAATCGACAGAAAGCTAATTGAAGAGGAGAGGCCCGCTGCTTGATTCTCATTAGTCTGTTCCTGAGCTGCAGCCACGTGGGCCAGTTCATTCTTTCATATCTGACTGATATGCAGTGCCCTCGCACCCCCCATCCTGACCAAATGTTCTACAAAGTAGGCACGATGTGGGAAAACTTGGGATTTATACTTTTGTAGTTTGCTCTACTTTTTATTTCAAAAAGGCTTTTAAAGTCCTATGAATGCTATTTAGATCACTTGTATGTCTAGATGGAAATACCGATTCTTGATGCTCTGAATAAACCCCTAACCCCAAAGAGATATTCAGCTACTGGGAGCTAGCTTTGTTCTTACGTATAAGTTCTAAAAAGTTTTATTTACTTTTTGAACTCTTACTAAGATGAAAGTGTCACAGTGCTTTTGTGGTCTGCCACTTAAGTGGCTTCATCTTTTCTTGGGGGAAAAAAATGAAAGTGACAAGCAAAATATAGAGGAGGTTTTAGTTTGTTCTCTGATCAAAAGGGTCATTTATTGATCTGGTGCTTAAAAGGAAAAGATCTGTTTTTGGGAAATTCATTGTACTATCTAGAGTTTGAACTCTTCTTCTTTTATTACCTATTAGAGCATGATAAGTCTACATTTTTATTTCTGCAGAAGCACAGCTCACAATTAAAATAAAGACTCCACTGTCACTATGACCATCTGACAGTTGTAGTAAGTTTGCAAAAATAAAAATAGTATTTACGTTAATTGAAATGGTCATTTCTGAGTGGTCTTAGAGATGATTTCTTTTTTCCAAGTAAGTTTTATACTACAATAATTTTGTTTCTTTTTCTATTCTTTGATAGAGAAAATGAAAATAAATTAGAATTTGACATTAAGTATCTACTTTTTTATCTCCTTCCTCCCCTTCCAGACTCTAAGAAGTAATTAGAATGTCCTATAGGAGGAAAGTCCAGTGACTATAAGAATAAACTGGGAACAAATATTACAGTCTCTCTTCAATTACAGCCTCTTTATGTGAACTTGAGCAAATTATTAAATCTTTTTGTTTTCCTCTTAGAAACTTCTAATAAAGACAATAAGGAACCAGAGTTTAATATGTATTGATTAACTAAAGTGCATAGGGCATTTTACCAAAAAGATTCTTGACTCCACAGTATCCTACATAAAGATTTTTGGGGAGAAGTATAGTATATCTGAATAGATAAAGAAGTAGACCTCTTTCATTCTATACACACACACATGCAATATATATATATATATATATATATATATATATATATATAGCGTGCATGTGAAATACTAAAGTAAACTTATACTCTAGTATGTCACATGAATATTGAGTAAATACATGTAAGTGTGCTAATAAAGATTTCCCAAGCTTTGTTCTTTTGACTGTAGTGTATCATTAGATGTTGATAGGTATACTTTGGGGAAAAGCATCCCTACTGAATTAAATGTGAAATGATTTTTCCTTCATGGAGCCTCACAAAATAAGTTGAAAAATTTAAGGCACTGAGAAGTAATGAAGAAAGAAAGCCAGTGTTTCCAAAGCCTATTTGATTTCATTGTAGTATTAACGGTAAAGCTTTCTTAAAATTCCATCATTGCTCCAAATATACATTTCAGAAGGAAAGACTTTATGTTGGCAAAAGCACACATTTTAAAATATCGCATATGACCAGGTGGTGGCACAGCAGTATTGTAAGTGGCCCCAGAGAAGGAAAGTCCCAGGTTTGCCTCCTGGCACGTCCCTGAGCACACAGAGCATGTTCACACATGCTTGTTATGTGGGCTGAAACTGGGAGTAGCTCTCAGAGTGAAGGCCCTATTCGGGGCATCTGTTTTTGTCTTCTCTTACTTCTCTTGGAAGAAATAAGTGAATAAAGTTTTTATTTATTTATTTTTTTTGGAGAGGTTTTTGCTATAGGGCATGTGTGCTCACCAGAAAGACAGAGAGAGACAGAGAGACAGAAAGCGAGGAAAAAAAAAAAACAAGGGGGATGGCTATGCTGCAATCCTTTCCCCTCCATTCTCCTCTTGGGATCTTGGGCACACACACACACACACACACACCTGCCATGAGTTTTAGGCCACCGGGTCCGGGACTCGAACCATGGTTGGCTACATGGGAGTCCAGCGACATAGCCATTACACTAACTGCTGGTCCCAGTGAATAAAGTTTAAAAAAAAAAAAAAAAAAACCTGTAACACTTCTGTATAAATACCAGCTCAGTCATTTATTAACTTTAATAACTAAGGGAAAAGTATTATTCCCTTTCTCTTGTCAATCCTTTTCTTGCAAAATGGGAGTAACACTATTTATCCTATGCTTGATATAAGTGTTTATAATATATGAATTGTGTGCTATATCCACTTACTATACATTCCTCTTTTGCTCTGCAATTTTTTTTTAAGAGGTTTTGCTTTAGGGCGCATGCACTCGCCAGAAAGACAGAGAAAGACAGAGAGACAGACAGTGAGAAATCACCTCACAGTGGGGATGGCCATGCTGCAATCCCTTTTCCTCCATTCTCCTCGCAGGATCTAGGCATACATGCACACGCGCCCAGAGTGAGTTTAAACCGCCGGGTTGGGGACTTGAACTGTGGTCGACTACATGGGAGTCCAGTGACATAGCCATTATGCCATCTGCTGGTCCCATGCCCTGTGATTTTAGTTGGTGTTCTTTTTAGTTTCTCTGTTTCACATGATTTAATTTAATGCTATTGTTAGGTAAGTTACACATGGGAAATCATGGACTTAAGAGGATGTCAAAGCAATGCACAAAAGCAAGAATCTCTGTCAGCTATCAATGTACTTGGTTACGGGTGATAGGAAAACTTACTATGTCTTAAACAGAGTTTTTGTTTTTCATGTGTCAGGAAGTTCACAAGGAGGGCCTACAGATATACCCGATGCAGCAACAATACCATTAAAAACAAACACTTTCACTTCCTTCTCTGTTGTACTTTACATGTTGACTCCTCCTCTCCTTACTTATCACATTACAGTGGGTAAATGGCTGCTGAGGCTAGTAAATAGATGGTTATTATACCTCTAGGATCTTGTCTACATTCTACATACAAAGGTTAAAGAAGAGTGAAAGTCCATTCCAGCCTCCTCTATCTTTCTTTATTATTGAAACAAAGCTTTTCCAGATCCATCCCAGCCAGATCTGAGATGGGGCATCCTTGCTTTGATAATTATTATAGCCTAAACCTGGCAATAATAATTATCATAATTGAGTCAGATGGATCAGTGTTCATGTCACTGACTCAAACACAACTGTGGTTTTCTTAGCGAGGAAGAAGGAAATAAAATCTTGCTCTTTGGGAAAATTGAATTATGCCACATAATCTCTTAAATGCACAGATTGATATGAAATAAGGCTAACATAACCATCCAGAAAAAGTTTCCATGTTTACAGGTGGGAGGAGTCAACATTAGGGAATTTGCATTTTTTACCAGCCCACGTAATAATTCTTACCTCACAGCATGATTTTGCTTGCCAGTTTCCATGGAATATGGAGCTGAAGGAAGGATGAAGTGCCAGTGCTTTATTTTAGAAGTGCAAATCTAAGGCAGAGAGAGTGAGGAATAAGGGCAATCAGGCAAGAAAAAGATGTGGAAAATCAAGTGCTGTCTTTATACATCTGGCTCCTGTCTCATAAGGAGCCATGATGTCATTACCTAACGAGTGAACATACAGCACATTCCTGAGAATGTTGTATAGAATGATACATGTTAGGGGGGAGGGAAAGAAGAAATTTATTTGCTCGGCTTCCTCCTGTCTTTTCCCATTGGTCAAAGTGTTTTCCTGCTAGTCCTTCCAAGTTGTGTCATCCAGTCCTTTCTCATGCTAATCTCCTTAGGTGCAGAATACGGTGTGCCAGATCCCATGTCCTGTGATGAAGCATTCCGTTTGAATCTGAGTGTGGAAAAGATAGTAACATTTTTGCCCAATACACTGAATTGGAGAAATAGTGCTTTAGAAGTTAATTTTTCTCTAGAGCCTAGGTCAACTCTAGGGCTGAGTGAGCCTCAGGCCATATCTAGTTGCTCCCCAAGTTCAACAAGTCTTGTGTCACAGCAAATATCATAAACTTTCATTATAAAGGAGGGTCAGTATACCACGTTGGTTAAGAATGAGACTTTGGTGGCCAGCAAGTGTTGTGGTGATTAAGGCACTGGACTCCCACAGGGCTGACTGTGTGGTTCAAGTCCCGGATCTGGAAGCTTCCTTTCTTACTTTCCTTTTCTCTTTCTCCCTCTCTGTTCAAATTAAATAGATAACAAGTATGATCATACATAAAATAAAGTAAAATAATTCTTTGAAAAAAGGAACGAGACTTTGGGTTCACATACAATAGGTCTTGCATCTCTACTATGTTGTTGTGGGTCTTTGTCATATCATTTTTCATTTCAATCAATTACTTTTTCATCTACAAAGGTAAAAATATTAATAGCTCCTTTCCCTATGGTTTTTGGGAGGATAACATCTGATAACCTGTTGAATGGTTTTGGTACGAAATTACTCCTTATATGGAACCGTTCCGCTCATTCCCATCTGCCTTCTAAATTTCCAGGTGTCAGGCAGACTCATGCCTCAGCAGTCAGGATGACCACGGAGGATTGGGAATGGCCGCATTTTGCCTTGTCCTCTAGTCCCCTGTGGCCAGTATTAGCCACAGAACTCCCAGACCACGTTCACTTTCAGAAGGTGCAAACCACCGAAAACATTCTGCTCTCCTTGGGGAAAAGGCTCAAGTAACATATGAGGATGTTGAAATAACACCACACCCACTACTTT
The DNA here is from genome assembly GCA_026018925.1 of Tupaia tana. Classification (NCBI taxonomy): domain Eukaryota; kingdom Metazoa; phylum Chordata; class Mammalia; order Scandentia; family Tupaiidae; genus Tupaia; species Tupaia tana. The sequence goes on from JAKSZU010000006.1 coordinate 79,077,896, forward strand.
CCAGAGCAGCTAAATTAAAATCACTTGCAATCTGGGAGAATCTGTCTCCTATCTTCTTGTAAGAACCTACAGCTAACTGTTTACTGAAAGGTTTCCTGAGAATAGGATTTTATCCAAGACTTGTGACAGTGGTAACTTAGAATGAGGCTACAGAGATCTAATTAAAAAGGTGATTTCCTAACATATGGAGCTCCTATGTGAAATCAAGAGACTGCGCTATGCTTGGGGAGATGCTGACCCTGTAAATTTTTATGACATTAGGCTTAAATCTTAACTGCTAAACACCTTTCAAAAATGGAATTCTCCCCAAGTAAGTGTACTCCCTGCTAAGCTCTGTTTGTTGACTTTTATCCCAGTTGGACCGACTTCAGGGACTGTATCATGGAGACCTGTGCATTAAGTGCTGCATATGTTGAGTAAACAGCCAGACAGCTACCAACTGTCATGTTGCTGTACCAGAGGATAAAAAAAAGCACATATGCCATGGTGAAGAGGAAAAGAAAAACAAAAGTTTATAATAGAACTAGGAAATGGTTCAGGTAAAATGCAGCCACATGGTTATGTGCATAATTATTTTTGAAAATAGCATTAGAAATTTTTGGGAGAAAAATGATAATCAAGAAATAATCTTGACTGCAGTATTAGATAAGGTATTTCCCCTGGTAGCTCACAATTTATTAGTGAGTTAATAAACTGAATGGAGGACAAGCCATATTAATATAAGCAAAGGCTGGAAATGTGCTAAGAGAGAAAACACAGGTTTGATTTCTCACAAGCAGCAGATGGAAATAAAGAGACAGGTTGTTCTTTACAGGTATGGATGAAACAACAGAACACACCAGCTTTTCTGGCAAGGAGACTGGAAGTATTTATAGATATTTTTCCATCTTGTTGCCACTAGCATTGCTCTCCTATGATACTCTGATGGAGCAACATTGACAATGCAGCCCAGGTGGCCACCTGCTGAGTAGAAAGAATTTTGGTCACCAGGAATTGATTTGTATGGGAGACATAGTAGCCATGATATCTGAAATGGTGTCTTAGCTTATTTGGGTAAGGAAAGGAACTCCTGAACCCATTGTAATCCTAAGGATGTCCATTCAGGTGCTCTGGAAGGAGGTACGAAGACACATAAAAGCACAGGAAACATATTGGAGGAAATATATATTCGAGATGAAGAGGAGAAGAAAAAGAACAATGGGAAGACTTTAGACTATGACGCAGATATGACACCTGAAAAAGGAGGGTTTGAAAAGAAAGGAGAATTAGAGAAATATAAAGAGCTTTGGAGATCTGTGCTGTCCTGGCAGTGTCAGCCAGCTCAGTGAGGAGAAACAGAGCAAAGTTAGCTCATTCATGGAGTCCATAGCAGGCAAAAAGGTCAGGCCCTAGAACTTAGTATTTTCATCATCATTGACTAGAGCACCCCATGGAAAACATATTCTCACATTAAACACGAGAGCAAGTCAACCCTATGGCCTTGTGGTTTAAGGAACCAGATCCTACATGGCCAAGTGCGCTGTTCAAATCCAAGACCCAGAGGTTTGAAAACATGCTGGGGGCCTCTGCGGGAGCCTCAAATCCCAACAGGATGGAGAAATGGAAGAGAAGGGATTGTGGTGTGACCATGCCCCACTGAGGTGGGTGATTTCTCCCTCTTTTTGTCTCTATTTTCCTACAGTGAACATGCATGCCCCCAAGCAAACTTAAATACACACACCCACACCCACACACACACACACGAACAGAGTCCAAAAGAGTGGCAACTGGAGGTTGTTGGCTGACAGTGCTTCTGTGACAAGTTCTCCTATGAAAGAACTGAGTGGGAATAGCTCTGTGGCTGGCACAGTAGGCTTCCCAAAGATGGTGTGGGAGTAGACTTTTACTTAATGAAAAATTAATTTCATACATTCATGTGCAGCAGAAGTCAAAGATGACTTGCCCAGTGTGAATCCTCTTATGAGTTTATATCCATAAAAATCCCCCCAAACTTGTAACACACTTTGTGTTGTCCTCCGTTCACTTTCCTACCCTTTATTTTCTTCATGATTTAGAAACACAGGTATTACAGTCTGGAAAATATTTTCCTAGGGTGGAAGGACATGCTCAAATTCTAAGAACACTAGTGCACTTTGGTGGTTCAATAATGAAGAGTCAGAACTTGAATACAAATTCTGGTTTTGTCACTCATTAACCTTGAGATCTTCAATACATTTTACAAAGTTTTACTTTCTACATAATAAAAAATCAAAAACAGTATCAAATAATGCCCACTGAAGAGTATTTGTTGAAAGATTTGCTCATTCTATGAATTTATATTCTTATAAATATGTTGCTAAGGATTAAGACATGGACATTTTCAGGTGACTAAGAATGCAAATGGCCTCTAGCGCTGGAAAGGAAAAGGATTCTTTCTCTTTTTTTTTAGGAGAGGATTTTATTATAGTACGCATGTGCTTTCCAGAAAGACAGAGAGACAGAAAGCAAGAAATCACCCCCCAGGGGGGATGGAAACACAGCAATCCCTTCTCCTCCATTCTCCCCTCGGGATCTTGGGCATGCACACACACGCGCCTGGCATGAATTTAAGTCACTAGGTCTAGGACTCGAACCATGATTGACTACATGGGAGTCCAGCAACATAGCCATTACAACAACTGCTGGTCCCAGGAAAAGGATTCTTTATAACCTCCAGAAAAGTCAGCAGCAATTGAAAACTAATAAACTACTTAACCTACTTCAGTTCATTTTTCTCAACACTCTGATGTATTTTCCTGACAAATATAGCCGCTATGGCTTTTATCCCTTGGTCTGAACTTGGCTGATCTGACTGACCACTGGATGTTGTATTCTGTCTAACACGCATAGTGTCCTTTGCCAGGGATCTTTTGTTTTCTGTCTCTATGCCTTTGCTCATGATCTTTCTAGCTTTGAGAGTGACATCAATTATTGGCTCTGCCTTGTCCAATCCAGGGTATTCCTCAAGTGTTTGTTAATAACTTATGTCCTTCCTGAATACCTTTGTACCTATTCTAATTCACTCTGAATGCTTACATCTGAGAATTTAAATTTTCTTGGAATCAAAGAATAGAAGCTTCTAAGAATGTGCCATCTTGGTTATATCTCCTGCAATCCAAACCACGTTAAACATTTCAAGAGCAGGGACAATGCATTATACACTTTGGTATTTCATTCAGCCAATCCTACCCAGCTAGTATCGAATCAGTGCTAAATTAATAACTCGTTTATTGAGATATAACCAACATTTAAATAGAAGATTATCTAATTGTGATTGTGCCTTTTAAGCTATTTGCATTTTACTAGAGTTTATTCTTTCAAGTAAATTCTTATTTAAGTAATTGACAAATACAAATATCATACATTTATTTTGTACAATGTGAAGTTTTGAAATATGTGTATATTGAGGCAAGCAGATGGAGTAATGGTTACATTTACAGCGCTAAACTTACACGTAGCTGACTGTAGTTTGAGTCCCAGACCTGGAAGCTTCAAACTTAGGCCTAGAGTCTCTGCGTGTGTGCCCAAGATCTCGAGAGGATAATGAAGAAGAAGGGATTATGACATGGTCATCCCCTGCTGGGGGGTGATTGCTTTCTGTCTCTCTGTATCTCTGTCTCTCTCTGTCTCTTTAGTGAGCACATGTGCCCTATAACAAAAATCTCTCTCAAAAAGAAATATGTATGTATTGCAGAGTGGCTAAATTGAGTTAATTAACATATATAGTACCTCACATACTTATATTTTATATGGCAAAACCACTTAAAATCTACTCTCAGTAATTTTAACTATAGCCATCATGTTGTACAACAGATCTTTCAAACTTATTTCTCCTCTCTAACTGAAATTTTGTATACTTTGACCATCATCTCCCCTCTCCCCACCTCCAGCCCCTGTAACCTTCATTCTCTTCTTTGATTATCCACACATTCATTGATGGACACTTAGATTGATTTCTTATCTTGGCTCTGTGAATAACATGGAGAAAATCCTTAACTGAGATAAGATGAGTGGATTTGATGAGATGAGCACATAGAGAGATATGTAACCTCAACCAGAATCAAGTAATGAGGGCCCAGAGGGGGAGCCAGTGGGTTTTCTAGGAAGTTATCAGGGAGCTCGAAAGCGTCGGTGAACAGGAGAGTAAGTGAAGGTAGTCAGGCAAAGATGAGGGCAAGTGGGATGTCCGGTTTGATCCATTTCGCAGTTTCCCGGTGACCATCGCATGTTTAGCACATCCCTGCACTCATGGAACCTATGATCTAAGAAATGAGATAGTTCATATGATCAAACTGGGAAAAAAACGTCTATCTCATCATGAAGCAGATGGGTTTTAGAAATTTTGTAAAGAAAAAGTGGTAGAATTTGGCAGCGTTTGCATGTTTGAATGTAGAGAGGGAATATTACATTGTGGCATTTCCCATTTCCTTCTGCATTTGCAACTACAGTAGATCTCAAAGTCACACCTCTCTCTCTCTCTCTTCCTTCTCTATGTGCACACACGTGTGTGTGTGCGTATTTACATTGTACGTTATCTATCTTTGTCATTTCTTTCTGTCAACTAGATTGCTAAAGTGTAATGAACAATAACATTTTTAACTTTAATATTTGCAAAAAAGATTTTAGTGTAAAAATAAAATTAAACTTACAGTCATAGGCTAATGTTCCCAGACAGGTTTTGAAAAGTATATATGCTCTATTATGATACATTTATTTATTCATCAAATATCTAACAATTATAATATCTTGACATTAAATGATTACTATTACGTATAAAAGGCTGAGTTCCAGGATAATTTATTAGTAAAAGAAAGTTTACTTTTCACCATTCCTTCGATAGTTCCATAAGTAAAATTGCTTTTACATGACTTCTAAAAATGAGTGAAAATGTATATTTTTTACACAATTTACTTATAAATTGAAGTATGACTTATACACCCATTTTCTCATGAACTAGTAAATAAGTTTTTTCTAGCTAATTCTATTTTCCTGTGCAAAGTATGTCATGACTTTTTTGATGACCCAATAACTCAGAAAAGTTAATTATCTAGAACTATCAAAATAAGCTTATTACTGTATGTATGCTATCTAAGAGTTATTAACATGGGGCGAGTCAGGTGGTTAGGAAGGCTGCGTTTCACATGGCCAACTATGTGGTTCAACTCCTGGACCCAGCAGCTTGAAAAACACACCAGGCATGAGACCAGCAGTTGGCGTAATGGCTATGTTGCTGGATTTCCATGTAGTCGACCGTGGTTTGAGTCCTGGACCTGGTGGCTTAAACTCATGCTGGGTGCGTGTGCGTGCGTGCCCAAAATCCTGAGAGGAGAATGGAGGAGAAGGGATTGCAGCATGGTCATCTCCCCTGGAGGGGTGATTTCTCGCTTTCTGTCTCTCTGTCTCTCTGTCTTTCTAGTGAACACATGTGCCCTATAGCATAAACTTCTCCAAAAAAAAAAAAAAAAAAAAAAAAAAGAAAAAAAAGATCCTAGGCTGTGTGTGTGCATGCCCCAAATCCCTAGAGAAGAATGGAGGAGAAGGGGTTGACAGGCAATCCTCCCCACTAAAGGGGTGGAGGGGCAGGGGCTGTGATTTCTCACTTTTCCTCTTTGTCTTTCTGAGAAGTTCTTAACTTAAACAGTTTAAACAAAGTATTTATGTTGTCATACTTAGTTTATCATTTACTACATTCTGAGTATACAGAGGTGCATTAACAGCATCCTTGATGAACTGGCCACCAATTCTTAGTTTTAACGTATAAGCTAAGTTTTTTGAATTTGGCATGAAAATAAATGAGAGTTGGTAAAGGTGGTAACAGAAGTTCAGAGTACTAGAATAAAATGAATGTTCCACCCAGTGGTTTCTACGGATTATAGTCTCTTTTAATTTGCCACCTAACAACTCAAGAACTTACATGCCATTTACTTAACTGTATGTGTTCTCTGATTGTCTTCTAAATTTCAAAATTGGAAAAATTATAAATAAAAAAATATAAAATTTGGGACCAGCAGATGGCATAGTGGTTACATCAGTGGACTCCCAAATGGTCAACTGTGCTTCAAGTCCCAGACTTGATGGCTTGAGAATTATGCCGTGCATGTGTGTGTGTGCATGCCCAAGATCCCGAGGGGAGAATGGAGAAGGGATTGTGGCATTGTCATCTCCGCTGGTGAGTGATATGTCATCTTCACTATGTCTGTCTGTCTGTCTGTCTCTCTCTAGTAAATGACAAAAACCTCTTTAAAACACACACACACACACACACACACACACACACACACACACTATGTAAAATTTGAAGTGGGAAATAGACGTGTGTGTCTTGTTTCCCAATCACAAAGTGCTTTGAATGCGAGGTTCTCAGTAAATGATTGACTTGCAGGTACAGGCCCAGTCCACACTGAGAACAGGCATAATAGTTTTGTGGAACATCTTTATAAAACCAAAGTATTTGGAAAAATCAGTCTTTCTGGTGCTTACCTTAGATACATCGAAAAGAAAAATGGTGAGCTGGTTATGTGGAGTTGCCCAAGAAATCTGTGGTTTTCAGAAATAATCCAGTGTAATATGAATTCACTCATTTCACCAGAAATAACTCGACAAAATGAATGATTAATTATATAGATCTATTTTTTAATCTGTACTTCACTTTTTTCCTCCTTGGAGACCTCCATGTATCTCCAATAAAATAAACATTAGTTGAAGTAAGAAAAAATGATACATTGTTGATGCATAATCAGGTCAAAGTTAATTTATTCCGAAGGACAAGTGGTAGTTTGGGAGGTTGTCTTAGTTACTTTGGAAGAAGGGAGAGTACCCCAAAGGTCTGTCACATTAGAAACTGTAAGCATTTAAAAGGACTCAAAGTAATATTCAAGCTATTTGTGTTGTGGTACCATAACCTCTTCTTTGGCCACATATTTCTTGACTCTATTCCGTATTTCTAGAATACTTCAGACATTCTCTCTAGCGTATATAGTCTTAAAAAGTCAGAATTCCTAGAAGCTTCTTTTTATTATAGAGATTTTTTTGGGGGTCTTAGGGCACATGACCTCTCTAGAGATAGAGAGACAGAGATGGTGAGAGGGAAAGTGAGAAATCCCCCTCAGGGATAATGGCCTTGTCACAATCCCTTCTCCTCCATCCTTTTCCTGGGATCTTGGGATGCACACACACACGCCTGCAGTGACTTTCAAGTTGCCAGGCTGGGATTTGAATCATGGTGGCCATGTGGGGAGTCCAGCGACATAACCCTTGTGCCATCTGCAAGCCCCACTAGAAGCTTCCATACCATAAAAGAGAACAACCAGTATATTATGATGTGTTTCTAATGGGGAATTTGGACATAAATATGGGACATTTGAGGCTCTAGACTTCATGGAAGCTTTTTGTATTATGCTTGTTCTTCTCCAAAGGTAAGGGATCATGAACCCACCACGAAAAGGATTCTGCCACAGTAAATACAGGGTCATAAGAAAAGACATGACATATTTTTCTGTTTTCCTATGCAAAAATGCATGATGACTATTATGACCCAATAGTTTTGAGAGTGATTGAAATTGAGATGGGTGAATGAAATGAAGTTACAGCTGAGGTTGTGGTGTGTGATTTTGGTTCAAAGTAAACGAATGTATATAGTCTAACCAATGTGTGGTGGTATTACATTGATTTGTAAATTTAAAGAAAAAAATAATATTAATTAATTATCTCAAATTATAAATAGGAGACTACTTGAGTCACTTCCTATAGCTTCTCTAAACTAGGGGTTTATCAAGTTTACATAGGGAAGTTAGGAGAATGGGGTGTAATATATCATAATGAATAACGTGTCTGACAGTTAAAGTGACAGTGATTATGGTAGAGACCCTTAACATCAAGCTGCAGTGCTAGTTTCCGATGCTAGGGCTACATTAGAGAGATGACGAGAGAGAAAACACATGCAGTCCTCCAGCACACACTCATACAAAGTCAGAAATGAATGCATTAATAAACCTATTTAGACATTCCTCCTCTGTTTTTTCAAAATATTGGAGCTTGTGTCTATTTTTTAACTCCCAGGTTCCATTTGTAAACAAAAATCTTTAAACATTCAATAATCTTTATTCACAAAAGTACAGTTTGGGTAGGAAAATATTAAAGCCAGCTATGGGAATAACCTTAGGCTTTTCCATTGCTATTATTTTAATTTTAATTAAATAGTATATACAAATAATAAGTAGTCACCAGGGAACGAAGACAGCAAACTGCCCCCAAAGAATATTCTAAGTCTCCCTCAACTCCTTGAAATACCCTCTTAGAATGATAATTAAGGGGAAATTTTCTGCCTCATAAAATTCTACAAAATAGTGTTTCTGGCTGTAACTATTTTGCTTTTCTTATTTACCTAAAAGTATCTGTCTACCTTTGCACATTTTGAGTCTCTGTCCAAGTTATGCCACAGATGTGACTGCCCACATTTCCAGGCTCATTCTGGGGAAATAGACGCAGATCTACAGTTCTTTGGTAGTTTAAGAATACACACTGCTGCCATATAACATTTCTGAGAACACAGAGATCTTTTTCCAGCTAGTAAGATTCTTTGAAATCTTCTGGGACATTTCCATTGCTATATTGATACATCTTATGTACTTTGCCAAAATCAGGCAGGGATATTTCCATTTCTGTTCCCTCTTTTTCAGCCACCCTCTGGGCTTTCTTTGCTCCCCGAACTATAAACACTGAACACGGTGTCTGAGTCTGAGACAGGAATGGTCTAACCACTTGGGAGTCTAACTCACCTCCATTCATTTCAAAACAGGATCACAAAAACTCTGCTACTCCTGCTTGTTCCACACAAGGACTAGATTTCCTAGTTCTTAGATAGTTTTACAGACCATTTCCCTACATAGTCAGCTGTCAGCTATTGTTACTTTTTACAATCCAGCAGAATATGCTAATTATACTGACACATAATGCAATATGCTTAAGAACATGCCACTCAAAAGTGTGACTCTCAGGAGAATTCTACCTTCAAGAAACTTCATCTATAAGGAAATATCCCTTTTGAGATAAAGGCAATTCTTTTGTAATAACAGAGGAAGGCTAAGATGTGATTTGCAGCACACACAACACACCACAGTGTGATTTAACTGTTGTACAAAAACATATAGATTTAGGTTGAATTTAGACAGAGGTGGGGGAGAGAAATGGAAATACCAGATGACGTCTAACTATAAAAAGTTCTCTAAGAAATAACTGAAGAGTTAACGCATAGATTTCAAAGGAAACTACTGTTTCATACTATTGAGTACAAAACCTTTAATTTCTATAAAAATCTCTAATTTTTATACAGATTAAGTCAAGGAACTAAAAATGTCTTCTGTGGATATTTTTATAATAATATTTTCTGTTATAAAAAAGGCATTGCCAGACACTACCATCTGTCGTGTCGACTGACAGTGTATGCATCTGATGTCTTTCTGTGACTTCCTATCTTATATAATTGGAGGTTTCAGCCCAGAATGATGCTTCATTTCCACCTAAGGACAACCAAGTTTGAGTTTGCCTGGAATATTTTAATCATTTCCTGCTATGCGCTGATAAGACCAATACTCTGTATAGTTAAAAGCTATAAATGTGTCTATTGAGAAAGGGTGTTGAAAATTTTCCTCTGAGCTTCTGGCCATCGTCCAGAATTATTACCATAATACCTTCTGAAATGAGACAGAAAACATAATGCATGATAATTGATAAATGTTACTTTATTTTGGAAATGTGAAACACTCAGAATGTCTTGACTATATCAACATGGGGAAAGTTTTATTACTGTTTTTTTTTTTGAATGAGAAGAAGGCTGTCTTTGGAAACCATTTATGAAAATATTGCAATATTTGTCTATCATGCTATAACAAGAATCCAAGGACATTAAAACAACTCTATTGACTGTGATACGTGTGTATTTGTGTATGTGTGCGTGTTTGTGCGTGTTTGTGTGGGAATGTATGTAATCTCCCCAATCTTGGTCAATGAGACAAGATTACTGAGTAAGTTTTGTAGTTATGTGTTTAAAAATCCCTACCATTTTAAATAAAAGGGAAATCCTTATAGTTAAAACCTGTTAATTGGAGATAATGTCTGTATAACTGAGCATTGTCAAAGGGTAATGACCTCCTGCTGCTAAGCCCTGGAAATGCTGACAATAAGCCAACACATTTGTTTTCAAAGCAGGAGACATGGGTCCTTTGACATGCTTCTATTAAAATGGCTTTATTTTTGTTGTACTGCGTAATAGACAGAAATTGAATTATTCCAGGCCACATTATCAATGTGTTTCATTTTCTTCTACCTCTAAGTATCTGTGCAGGTTATGTTTTCGCTGCTCTCAAATGTACCAATTAGCACTTCTTCTGCCTCAGAGTGGTTGATCTCATAATGATACAGTTAGTTCTGTTAATTCTGGAGGTTGCCAAAGGGTTTGCAATGAGTTCGTATTCATGAAGATATGCCACTTGATACCATTTAATAATCAATGCTTTATCATTCACTATAGCTGAGAAAATAGGCTGGGCCATTTATAAAGAAATAGTGGAAAGAGTTCCCCATGCCCCTGCACCCCATCTTGACATACTTCATTTAGCTAATGTTTGAAGTTTCATTTACCTAATGTATAAAATTTTACTTAGAGAAAAAATAATTTTCTGGGTTGATTGAGATTTTTATCAATAGGAATGAAAGATCTAAAAACTGGGTTCCTTGTGGATTTAGGTATACCTAAGGGGTGTTAGCCTCGGGTGGGGAAAATGGTGATCTGAGAGTATTAACGAATCTATAATGGGAGGATTGGAGACTCTTCAAACCAACTCTGCCTGCCTCTTAAATGCTTTTCAGAGTCGTCCAGGGAGGGCATCGCAGCCACTTGTCTCCTGATCGTGTGGAATGGACAACTGCAGGGATTCTCTTTTTGGATACAGGGGAAGCCTTCATCATATTTTAAAAAATCTGTATTAATGTCCCGGCGTCAGCCTCAGTGATTTTGATTTATTTGTTTTAGAATAATTCCCTAACATCAACATTAAGTTTTTGGTTGCTTTTTTTTTTTTTTTTTTGAAGTTTCACAAGTTATTCTAATATGTAGGCCTTTTCCTGCCTTGTTCTCAGTCACAGGGAGGCTTTACTGAAATGCAGTGGGCACAGCCTCTCATCCTACCAAGAGCTTCTGATCCAGTGAATCTGGAAAGGGGCTTAAGAATTTGCATTTCTTTTCTAAAAAAAATTTATTTTATTATGATTATTTTTTCATATATTCAAATACTATACATCATGTAGCTGGTATAGAAAATTTACTCAACATGAATTTCTTTTTCTTTTTGTTTTAGGGGGGGAGATTTTGCTAGAGGGCATGTGCACTTGCTGGAGAGACAGGGAGAGACAGAGAGACAGAGAGCAAGAAATCACCCCCTGGGAGGGTAGCCATGCCACAATCCCTTCTCCTCCTTTCTCCTCTTGGGATTTTGGGCATGCATGCACACACGCCAGTGTGAGTTTAAGCCACCGCGTCAGGGACTCAAACCATGGTTAACCATGTGGGAGTCCAGCAACACAACCATTATGCCATCTGCTGGTCTCCCAACATGAATTCCTAACAAAGTCTCAGGTGATGATGCCACACTGGAGTATGGGAACCCATTTCAATGACCTTACCTTCATTATTTCTTTGTGATGAAGGTTTTTATTCCAGATGAATTCAAAGGAAAAAAGTGGAAATTCGACACAACCACAACAAAGACCGACTGTGGGGTAAAATTAATTTTTAAACACCGCTCTTTTGTTGTAATTTTTATACTCGTTTCTGACTCCTCTCAGATTTTCTAGCCCTTTGATTGATCTCGACTTTTTTTTCCATAAACACACAATTTTTAAAAAACAATAATCTTATAGCTAATATTTTTAACCCTCTGTAATCAGCAGGATTCAAACTAAATCTTGTTACACATGATCTCACTTAATATTATGCTGGGGGCTTATTATCAGAATGCATACTTTCTATGCTCACACAGCTAACAGGTGGTAGAGTCGGAACTGGAATACTGACAAGCTTAGTCCAGAGCCCACACTCTAGAAATTGTTCTCCATTTCTTTTGCATACTGAGTGATTCACAAGGTATATTTTTTACAACTCTGTGGGGTAAATATATCACGGATTATTATCAAATTACTGGAAAATAGCCACTTTGTTTTGTTCCCTCCCTTCTTCCTTTCCTTTCTTTCTTTCTTTTTTTTTTCCCCCTCAGAGAAAGGCACCTTGGGTCTCAATAAGCCTCGGTCCCCCTGAGCCTTCGGGCCAGCCAGGATCATGGACATGCCAGCATGTTCAGGCTGATGGGAATCTGAATTCAGGGCCTTCCCATACGGCAGCACTATCCACAAAGCAGTGCCCTACCCCTGTGCCATGGCAGCTGCACTGGAATACCTTGCTCTGAATCATGCACTGTGTGAAAAAACTTTATCACGTTCCCAAGGGGTTAAGTGATGAAACAGATGATTAAGTTAGGATTTAAATGTAAACTTTCTGGTGAGTTTTGGAGTTCTGTCTCCAAAAGAAGCTATTTGGGTTCCTGATAATATTTTAGTTTCTGGTTCAAACTTGTGGGAAAATTTAGCTCTGCACCTAACAATATCCTTATGTGATTCTGGTAATTGTGCGTAGAATGTCTGATGTGGGGCTCAGCCGTGGTGGCACAGGTGGTAGGGCACAACTGTGTGATGCTGGAGTCAAATGAGAAGGCCTGGGGGTCAGATACTGGGTCCACTTGACCATGCTGGGTATAGCTTTAAGTGCGTCTGTTTCTGCTTGGCTGGAAGTATCACAACACTATAACGATTTATTGGGAAACCCTTTCGCTCTCTGAAAAATAATAAATAAACAAAGGGACCAGCAGGTGATGTGATTATTGAGGCACTGACTCCCATATGGCTTACCCTGGTTTGCGTCCCCAACCTGGTGACTTGCTTTCTCACTTTCCCTCTCTCTCTGTCTGTATCTCTCTGGTGACTGCCCGTGCCCTGTAGCAAATTGAAAATAATAATAATAATAATAATGATAATAACTAAAATCAAATAGATAATTCTTAAAAAAAAAAGGAAATAAACATTAAAAACCAGAATGTTATGGTTTCTGTTACTAAAGTCTTGACTAAATTGCTGGTTATTTTGATATGTGAATATGCTGTCTCGGAAGCTTGGAGACTTGGGGAGTTTAAATGACTTAACTAAGCTCTAAACTCACTCAATCTGTTAACAACAGAAGCAGGAATAGCATCAAGTCTACTCATGACTTTTAGGCTTGCTTTCTCTCTGCTACAACAATCTACACCTCATTTCTGATTTTGCACCTTTTCTTAGATTACCTGCCAGAGGAGGTGTGAGAAGATCACAGCAGGGAACATAAATCCTTAAAAATTGTTTCTTCGCAACATTTCTGAAAGCCAGCCCAATTAGTCTTATAAGCAGAGAGAGAGATAGAGAGGAGGGATGCTGCTCGTGTGCTTCAAGAGCTGAGCATAGCCCTCCAGGAACTGTTGTCCGGATCTCACAAGGTTGTCGTTAGAGATAAATGAGGTGGCAGATGCAAAGTGCCTGGCGCATGGGAGGTGCATGACTCAATAAATGGTAGCTATTACTGCTATTCTCTGATGGCAACAGGAGCAGGGGAAATGAATGGGGGAGTGGATCTCTATGTTAATGACTCAGAGGACTCCCAGGTTTCAAAGATGTCATTCGAGTCCTAAGAAGCATTTGCTAGGTATGTAAAGGAAAACAAACATTTTCAAAAGTCAGTTATCCGTCATTTTTATGCTCTTTTGATTAAGACATTTATCAAGTCATATCAACAGGTTCAATTTAATTTGACTTGTATATACTGGTACATACCAAAGCCCAAGTGATGTGTGGGTTTATTGTTGAAGGAGAGTCGTTTCCAATAATTTAGTTCCAAAAAACATTGTTATAAACACCATAAGGGTGGGACTATATACACAATACTTAGACACATAAGAAGTATATGTTTTTCTATCTGCTTGTTAATTTATTTGCATTTATTTTTTCTCCTTTCTTTCCCTTCCCCTCTCCTCATTTATCCTTCTCTTTGGTTACATCAACTTCCCAATTTCATCAATTTGTTAACATCCATTTACAAAGTTGAGGGAAATACTCTAGATTATACTAGACAATATAGGTGCATTTAATATAAATCCTGTATGATATTAGTATTACTTAACTGTGACTGTTTGTATCACAATGCTCTGTTTACCTGATAGTGATACTTTTTTTTTTTTGAGTTTTTTTGCTATAGGGCACGTGCACTTGCCAGACAGACAGAGAGAGACAGAGAGACAGAAAGCGAGAAATCACCCCCCAGGGGAGATGGCCACGCCACAATCCCTTCTCCTCCATTCTCCTCTCGGGATCTTGGGCATGCACGCACACATGCCCGGCATGAATTTTAAGCCACCGGGTCCAGGACTCAAACCGTGGTCGACTACATGGAAATCCAGCAACATAGCCATTACGCTAACTGCTGGTCCCGATAGTAATACTTTCTGAATTTTAAATGTTATTATAGATCTAACAATATTCTTTAATTCAGATTATTCCTTAGTTTTACCAGATACACATATCCTACTGAAGTTAACAAGCGCTTATATATCCAGCTGATAAAAGGCAATACTTACAAAACATTTATTGATTTTGGTTAAAAAGTCATATGTCATTTCCCTATATTGTTTATGTTTTGACCTTTATTTTTTGACACTTATTTATCTTGATCAGATGATTTCTTACTCCCAGAGCTTGGCATATCAGTTTTTAGCAGTTTCAATATGTAACCTTCATATAAAAATATAGATGTAGAAAACCCACCTTACAGAAAATTTGGAAAATATGGAAATGCAAAAAGCACATGCATGAATCTAACTATTAAGATTTTAGTGTATTTCACTCTAGTCTGATTTAGAAGCAATCAGATCCATATTAATTTTACTTCCAAGAGATACTTATTTTAAGTAATTGTCTTCATTCTCTAACAGTCTTTATAATTAATACTTTAAAAGTCAGATATTTTATCCAGCGTATTGGTGATAATGTAGTAAAGACTTCCCCTACTATTAGATGTTGGATTGCTTTTAATGGTCCTGGGTGTAATCCAGTGCTTTCACATATTAAACTTTTTCTGTGTTTTGGCTGGCTTCCTTGGGCTAGATTTCCAGGACTGGGAATGCCTTTGACAAGGCAAATTTCTTTTGCCAAATTACTTTCTACAAGAATTGTACTAATTTATGTTGCCATCCGGAATAAATGGGATATTGAAATTAATGTATTTTTACAAGCATAGTAGACATTTATTTACTTGCTTATTTTGCTAATTTTGCATGTAGATGGTATTTGTGTTTATTAACATTGAGCATTTTTGAATCTATGTCTGATCATTGTATTTTCTTATATGTTACTTATTTAAGCTCTTGCCCATTTCTCTGTTATATTAGTGACTTCCTTATCATAAGCTTGAATCATCTATGTTTTACACATACAAACATATTAAGTTATCAATCCAATGCCACATTTGCTGAAAATTTCTCAACCAATTTAACTTTTTTTAATATTTACATTTCAAATGTTGTGTCAATATTTGTTAATATTTTCTTTCTTTTGCATTCTTTACCTATTCAGAAAATAGAAAATTATTTCTTTGCCAGTGGTTTGATTAATGTCCACTATTATTTTTTTCATTTACTTGGATTTGATTTTCAAAAGAGGTCAGACTTTTAACACATCTGGAATTTGTGTCATTGTATGGTGTGAGGTGAACATATTTGACTTTTTAATAATTTACTGTGCTAAGACCTGGTTGCCTCATTTCCCTTTCGAGTTGCCAAATACCCAGTCAAAGAAGAATACTCATATTTTGTATCATTGTGACACCATATGTTACTTTATTAAGCACGCCAAGCATGCCAGATTTTTTTTTTTTATTTTTTACTGAGAAAGCCATGCCTTATGTAAAGGTTGTTTTCAAAAGTTGCATTAATTTGATCAGATCAGAGGGGTGTAAATCAATAAAATATTGTTTTGGCATTCTCTGTGTTACCCAATTTATTACAATAATACAACTAAGCAAAATAATGTTGGTTCTTTTGGATTTCTAGAAGAACTTTAGCCTTCAAATGTCAAAATATCTTTTTAATCTTTTAGATATATTGATTGTAAAATCTGAGTTTGAATTATGTACCTATGACTGATTGCACATGATGCTTTATGCAAAGTTTTCAAATGATTAAACCTTCGTTTTCTCTGGAACTACAGAGATAATATCACCTACCTCATGGAACAATAGTAAGGGTTAAATAAGAAAGTATATGTGATGTGCCAGGAAATGGCCTGATAAAAAAGAGACCTCACAGATTTATAATTTTCTTTCCATTTCTATATGATATAAAATTTTGACCACCTGAATTGTTAAAAGAGAGCAAAAACCTCTGGTAAGATCCACATGGCCAACTTTTGACTTTAAAGTATCATTTAAATTTTGAAATTTAATCTTTGGGGAACTTAAACAACATAATGAAACTATATTACTAATATTTATTTCTAGGCTGTTTTAAATTTTCCATGTGTTCACCTACATGCTAAGAAAAGATAACTCACTTTTAAACTTCCCCAGGGAAGAAATGATGCTACGTATTTGAACTTCAAAGGATTTGCCTATTTAGATAAAGACTTTTTGCCAAATAAAAGTAAACTGAAAGGATAAGAACAGGAATGAAATAAAATGAGTAGCTCAAATATATAATTATGATATTTTCCAAAAATATCTACCTGGGATTTCCATTTAGTTATTTGTACGATATGATTTTAGAGAACTGACAAGGACTCCTGTAACAATTCATGCCTCCTGCCATCCATAATACCTGACACATTTAGTATATGCATATTATAGCACATATCTCACTATGTCCAATATCTTTTAGCTAACTTGGGCCTGTTAAACTGGGCTTTAGAATGGCAGAGACTAATTATTGAATTTTTTGCATTGATCCTAATGATTACTAGAATTTTCTATAAATCTTTTAAAATACACTAATGTCAGTATTTGAGTACTACCAAATTTAGGGCTTTGTACTGTAAGATTTTAATTACTGTTGTCTAAAACTTTATATGCTATACCTAAAAAAATGAAAACAAAACCAAAAACTTTATATGACCATAAGATTTTGGGCAATGACATTAAGGTTGGGGGTGGGGAAGAGCATAAGACATTAGATGTTTTGGAACAGAAAATGGCATAATGGTTACATCAGTGGACTCTCACATGGCTGACCATGGTTCAAGTCCCAGACCCAATGGCTTGAAACTAACACCAAGTATGTGTGCACATGTGCCCAAAATCTTGACAGGAGACTGGAGGAGAAGGGCCATCCCCTCTGGGGGATAATTTCTTGCTTTTGTCTCTCTGTTCTCTGGTGAGAGCACACACCTTGTAACGAAAATCTCCCTCTGTAAAAAAAAGAAAAATACTAGATGTTTAATAATGATACAAATGAAATGACTTAGTTTAATCCTTTAAAAATTAGAGCCTGAGGTAAGAATTAACATACTATCATTTTATTTGGAAGGTGAGCCCACTGAAGTAAGAAGGAAAGATAAAGGCAAGGCAAGGGAAGTCACTGAGCACTTTAAGGTATTGTGTTATCACAGTGGTTACCATTGCATGATGCGTCCCTAAGAGATGCTTCAGGTTGCTTAGCAGGTATGTTCACTCAGCACACAGAACTCTGGAAGTGTCATAAGAATGAATCACACCTGGTAAAAGGAAAAGAGAGACATGTGTCTTCACAGCTCCTTGTCATACATCCCAAGTTACCTATTAGTTAAGTCCCATGGAAAGTTTTTAATCTCTGTAGAGTTGAGTGCCCCCTCAAAACCACTCAGAAAGAGAGCTCCCTAGTACTATAGACTACATTTCAGTCAAAAAGCAGAATAGTGACCTAATATGAATGAGGACTCTACTAGGAGAAAGAGAATCTGAGAAAGCACACAAGACTTGTTTCCTGAAACGAGACGTAGAGAACAGAGAGGTTGAGAGCATTGAGAACTGCAGTGATATGGTGGTAAAGGGCTGCATTGGTCAGGCCAGGGGTGTTATACGCAAAACAAACAAATGTTAAATTATGTTGTCTTAAGTCAATAAGAGCTTTATTTTTTGACTCATGTCTCAGTTCACTGTGAGTTGAGGGGATCCAGTTATTTTAATTGAGCAGCTCTGCCATTTCTAGGCTTCTTTGAGTTTCAGATTCCTCCACTGGATTTTCCACATCTGGCTGCTAGGTGAGGGAGGGTGATGAGTGCAAGGGTTCCGTGGAAAATTTCTATGTGTCTTTTGTGTGAAACATAATGTCCCACACCTAATTGCAACGGAGACTGGAAAATGTAGTCTATTGGTGTTCCAGGACATAATAAAGGGGAAGGAGCTTATGGGTAATTGATAGCCTTTATCATACATCATATATCCTAGCCATGTTATATCAGTTTTTGATGGTATGAATATTCTATACTAGCAAATTTATTATTTGAATAAGTTACCTCTAATTTATAAATTACCTCTAATTTATCCAAATAATACAGTGATAACCCATTTTATTCTGATGTTACTCTTATCACCTCTGTATTACATTTTGCATATTTTTAAAAAGAAGATTTTTCTGCCACCACCAACCATCTTATTGCTGATTTTCTCAGGAAAGAATAATTAACCTAAGAGTCAATTTGACTCCAGATTCCAAGGCAAATCTTAGCCGTGGCTAGGTTACTTATGACAATCTGCGGATGTAATTGGTGAATCAGTCTCCCAAATACACAGATGCTGGGCTTCCCAATAAGAACATTGCTTTTCCATTCCTGGACTAGCAATCCTAACAAGGTAATTAAGAAAACTTTATATAAACTGTACCTTTACATGATACTTTTCTCAGTCAGTGACCTCTTTGATAATTTCATCTCCAAATATTCTGCCAGTGTAAAAGTGACTTACTGACTTCCACCGATAGAATTGCTATTTCTTTTTTTTTCGTTTTCTTTCTTCTTCTTTTTTTTTTTTTTTTTTTTTTAGAGAGGTTTTTGCTATATGGCGTGTGCGCTCGCCAGAGAGACAGAGAGAGACAGACAGACAGAAAGGGAGAAATCACCGCCCCCAGGGGGAGTGGCCACGCCGCAATCCCTTCTCCTCCATTCTCCTCTTGGGATCTTGGGCATGCACGCACACACGCGTGAGTTTAAGCCACCGGGTCCTGGACTCAAACCGCGGTCGACTACATGGGAGTCCAGAGACATAGCCATTACGCCAACTGCTGGTCCCTAGTATTGCTATTTCTATTTCTCCATCTTCAACTGTAAAGGACAACTGGAAATAAATGGCGATATGATTAATAATTTTATTTCTCTCTTAATAAAAGCCTTATACCATAATTGTCTACAAAATAATTGCCAAATCTGGAATCGAGTTACAAATTCATGTAGTCCCAGCTAGAGGTGTTTTCACTATATATATAAAAGTGTGAAACTTTTGAGTATATTTACTGTGAGAACACTTTGAAAAAATTGGCTAAGAAGTACTCAGCATTGTAATAGTAATGGAGTAAGCAAGCTGGCTTTTCAAATCAGAATAAAAATAAAAAAAATTCAAGTTAGGTTATTTATGTCTTGAATGAAATGGGGAAGAGAGCCATAGCTATCCTCTTAAAGAGAATTGGCACATAGTTCCTGATATTCTCAGGGCACTGCTGCGCTTGGCACTACATTCCTAACTTCAAAAACAGACTGCATCATATTTGCACAATATGCTCAAGGGTCTCATATTAGACGCTGTCCCATTATGGGTGGTTACCAAGAACTTGGGAATAAAGGGACCAGCAGTTGGCATAATGGCTATGTCACTGGACTCCCATGTAGTCAACTGCAGTTTGAGTCCTAGACCCGGTGGCTTAAACTCACGCTGGGTGTGTGTGCATGCGTGCCCAAGGTCCCGAGAGGATAATGGAGGAGAAAGGATTGTGGTGTGGCCATCCCCTCCGGGGTTGATTTCTCGCTTTCTGTCTCTCTGTCTTTCTGGTGAGTGCATGCCCTCTATAGCAAAAGCCTTGAGAGAGAGAGGGGAAAAAAAAAAAAAAAAAAAACTTGGCCATAAATGCACCAATATAACTTGGCCATAAATGCACCAATATTGGAAAACCTGGAACTTACCCTCTTATATTTTTTATCAGTTGAGTACATTACTTCAAATAATTAAATCTTAGTTTTTTCAAGGGTAAATTGAGAATAGTATTACATACTGAGGACATTATAAAGATCGGATAAGACAGCATACATGAAAGTGACCACGAAGTGTCTAGTATGGGTATTTTACCTTATAAATATGGAAATGGGGCCAGACGGTGCAGTTGCAGCACAACTGAACCCACTTGAGAAGGTCTCCGGTTTGTGAGCTAGGGCCTTCCTGTACATGGCAAATGCATGTGTGTGCCCATAATCTGGGCTGCCTAAGCCTGAGCAGGTTGATCATGGCATGAAGACCCTGCTGGGGTACTCTTCTCTCTCCATCTCTCTGTCTCTGTCTTATGAAAGAAGTATATAAATAAATTTATTTTATATATATGTATGTATTTTAGAGAGAGAGAGACTTTTGCTATAGGACACATGC
Source organism: Tupaia tana (assembly GCA_026018925.1). Classification (NCBI taxonomy): domain Eukaryota; kingdom Metazoa; phylum Chordata; class Mammalia; order Scandentia; family Tupaiidae; genus Tupaia; species Tupaia tana. The sequence goes on from JAKSZU010000006.1 coordinate 79,098,639, forward strand.
CACATGCACTCACCAGAGCGACAGAGAGACAGAAAGTGAGAAATCACCCCCCAGGAGGGAAGGTCACGTTGCTATCCCTTCTCCTCCATTCTCCTCTTGGGATCTTGGGCATGCATGCAGACGCACCCATTTTGAGTTTTAAGTCACTGGCTCCAGGACTCTAACTGTGGTCACCTACATGTGAGTCCAGTGACTTAACCATTATACATCTGCTGACCCTTAAAAATATGTATTAAAATGAAGGCTCAGCTCTTGTGATGCAGGCAGTAGGGGTGTTGCTGTGTGATGCTTGAAGCCATTTGGGAAGGCTCCGGATTCAGTCGCAATCTACCTGAACATGCCAGGCACCCTCATGGGCATAGCTGTGATCCTCGCTGACTGAAAGACGAGGGAAGATTGTGGTATGAAGACTCTGTAGAAATAATTCTCTTTTGCTCTCCCTCAGGAAAGAAAGAAATAAACTTAAAAAATATATTAAAATGGTATTTGGGATCTGATCTTGATGGTGTCTGACAATCAGTGTAACTGAATCTGTTCTCTCTAACCTTTTCTGGGATTGCTTCTAAGGGCTTTTTAATTTATTCTTGGCCTGAACATACGGAAAGAACTTCATACTTCATATTTTTGCTCATTATCTGATCATATAGATTTAGAGCCTCCTTTTAGACACATATCCATGTTTTTGAAATGTTCCCACATGTAAATGACCTGTTTCCTAATTGTATATCCACATGAAACCTGAGCTCCATTTGAGCCTATGCTTCACTATGTTGGCTAAATCCTAATATTTCTTGTATTTCTCATTCTGCAAGCCCTCTAACCTCTTTTTTTTTTTTTTTAATTTCACAATGTCAAAACAACTTTTCTCAAAAAAGTGAAAGTGTAAGTAATAATTAATCCAAAATAAAAAAAGAGGATACATGGCCTAGTTCTGACCTATAGATGAACAAGATGTCCAATTTTCATCTGATGTTAGATGCTGTTGGTCTATAAAGACTCTGTCATGTATAATTTATTGATCACTTTGCAACTGGTGTTCTTGCTGCTAACTTTTTCTCCTGATGCGTAAAGAAGCAAAAATAGATACGTGCTCTGGTTTTCTACGTTTTTCCAAGGGAAAGTAAATGGGTCCTTTTAATTCTTTCCTTTCTAACTCTTTTGATATACAGCTGAGCAATCCAAGTTGACCTTTGACCTCTCTACCTGAATGGTGGGGTAAGGAAATCAGAAGAGACTTTAGATCTGGATTCTATAACAGTGTTGTGTTTGTGGAAAACCCTTATGTCTCTAAGTTTCTGAATTTTCTCACATATTAAGTAGGATAAGTAATAGCTGCCTTATATCACTGGGATATTTTGAGAATGAAATAATGAATGTCAAAATCCTTTTGTAAAAAGCCAAATGTCATTTTTAACAAATGTAAAATGTCACCTATAAGCAATGCTCTCTCCCTTCTCTAACACATTTAATTATAAATGCCAATAGAACTTAATTTCCTATACTTTAATATAAATAAAAAATCTTATGGAAAATGAACAAATACATTATTTTTTCTCATTGTAGTCATCAGTGACACTTGTCAAATTATCATTCAGCACAACTGTAACTTATTATGCAGGTACATCATTATTCCTCGTCAATGTGCTTGCTGCAGAAATTTACTTAAGGTAATTTGATGAAAAGCTTTGTTAATTCAATTATTGAATTTCATGCTTTAAATTTAAAGTCTATAAACAAAAATTACAGAAAAGTACTTAAGTTATTGCATTATTTTAATACTCTGATTGAATAGCATTTGTATTTGAGATTGGTAGGCGGCATATTTAAGTGATGTGCTCATGAAAGTGAAATATTAAAAACAGCTTATGAAAATCTCCCATCTGGCATTTACAATTGATCAGAAATCTACTCTTCAGCATTATTTTGAGAATAGCATGAGTTTTTAATTAAAACTGTTCATTCGATTTATTAATGTAAGTAAAACCTCCCATCTGATCAGGTTTAACTTGAGAAAGTGGTTTTCTAAAACCCCTTTTATGGATTGAATGATACAAATTTCAATAAAGAATAGTTATAAAAGATGTCAGACATTTATTTGCTATCAATCTTTTTTGCGTTCTCCTTAATTTCAAAATTGAGCCATGAACATTATTCTGCTTGCTTAAAAATATGTGATGAATTCATCATCTTGATTTTTATATTATTTTAGAGTTAAGCTAGTTACAAAGGATCTAAGATAAAACTCGTTGTAAACCGTGTTAAGAGATACTTCATATCAGTTCATTTAAATAAAGTTGGCATGAACAAGACATAAGCAGATTATTAAGTTTAAAATTGCTCACTAAAAAACATATATGCTAAGCATATTTATTTAAAAATTATGACATGCTGGGACCAGCAGATGGCATAATGATTACGTTGCTGGACTCCCACTTAGTTGCCTGGAGTTTGAGTCCTGGACCCAGCAGCTTAAAATTCATGCTAGTGTGCATGCGTGTGCACCCAAAATTCCAACAGGAGGACGGAGGAGATGGGATTGCATTGCGATCATCTCCCCTAGGGAATGGTTTCTCACTTTCTGTCTCTCTGTCTCTTTGTCTATCCAGTGAGCACATGCATCCTATAGCAAAAATCTCTTTAAAAAAAATTATGACAGCTTATTTGCTATGTATGTTCAATGCATACATTATCTCATTTAATCCTTTTATTAAAAATCCTGTTGCTCAGCAGAAGTGGGATTTCAGCGCAGGTCATTGGACCCTGATCCTAGAAACTTTGTCACTGCTCTGTATATGAGCCCATGGCTCCTGCTGTCCTGGCTATGGCAGACTTACGAAGACAGCACTACTAACAAAAGCTTTAGGAGTTCAGTATCAGAATTAAATGCTGTGGTATTTCCCAGACACAGTTACTTATCAAAACAGACTATTTCATTTTTAAGTGTATTTATTGATTTCTTCCATGAGTGGCAGAAACAGAGAGAGAGGGAGAGAGCACTTCCAGTAGAGTCCCAATGCCATGATCCACCTCTAGACTGAGTGAGACATGGATCATAAGCACTTTGATGCCAAGTGAACTCAGGAAGGAATCTGGTGAGGAACCTGCAACGTTTCTGTGTGGGTTGGCCTTACAGAGCATTGTGTTTTACCACCATGTCACCATTTGACTCCCAAAATATATGAAATAATTTATAAAAATGAGGAACAGTTTCTTTAGCATGTTAGCTATCTTAGGTACCTGTGTTCCTCATGTTTTAACACTAACTAAATATCATGCCAGCAGTATTATTACAAAGTTGGTAATTTTTCCATATGTTCAGTTATACAGTAATATTTCAGGTATCAACGGTAATTTCTCTAATTTTCCGGTAAAAATGTAAAATACGTAGAAAAGAAATATGTAGAAAGGTTATTTGTAATCGAGCCCACTAGATTTTTGAATGGGAGTGAATAGGCTTAAGAGTTAGTTCTGCAACCTACTTAGTGGGTTAGTAGATACGTACCAGTTTACTGGTGATTGGAAGGCAATGGGTAAACTATTGATAGTCTTCTTGAATGTGTACATAATGAATATAATCATTCATGAATTAAAGTTAATTTTGAAGCCGTGAACTTTATGTCTTTCTGTTGCTTTTAGACTCTTAGTTTTATTTCACAAAGTTTAGAATAAATGTGTTCGAAGGTTCTTTCAGGTAAATCCTCTGTAGTCATTAGACTTGAGGTGTCCATATCTTCTATCAATATCTCAAATAAGTGTGCACTTGCCTGCTGAAGTTTTTAGTGTGATTATTTCATGCAGTACTGATAGTCACATTTCTCAGCATATGAGCAAGGAGGGTTGAAAACTTGTTCCACCACTAGCTTAGCTTGATTTTCTATGAACTCATGCACCCTGGTTTTTTTTTTTTTTTTTTTTTTTTTTTTTTTTTTTTTTTTTTTTCACGTTATCATCATCATCATAATTTATTCTCATTATTTTTTTAAACATTCAATCACTATCATCATTTAGCTTGTAAAGAGAATTTACTCAATATGAAATACTTCTCAGACCAGTCCAGTTGAGAATACTGTTCATGTCATCATCAATAGGTGATAAACCATTTCTGTGTTCCACTAATGCCATGGCTCTGTATTATTTGTTTTCTTGCTATCGTTCTCTGTACGCTTACCTTCTCCATCTCCCCGCTTCTGTTCCACACTGTATTCAGCATTCATAACTATTTTCACTGATTTTATGCCCTCCAATATTTCGATCTCTACCAAAAAGTATTGATAGTCAGTGTATGTTAAGTGGATACATACAATATCTTTCTTTCATATCCTGGTTTGCTTCACTCAGCAATAATCTTCCATATTCAACCACTTTCTATCAATTGCCAGGGACTTATTATGCTTTTTATGACTGAATAGCATTCCATAGAGTATATGTGCCACACTTTTTCCATCCATTCGTCTGTGGGCATTTGGGTTGGTTCCATGTCTTAGCGGTCATGAATAATGCTGCAATAAACATCGATGTGCAAGCGCTTTTCTGACTGAGCGTTCTCCTGTCCTTTGGGTAGATACCCAGAAGTGGGATTGCTGGATCAAATGGTAGTTCTATTTGTAGATCTGTGAGAAACCTCCATATTGTTTTCTACAGTGGCTGAACCAATTTACATCCTAAGCCTATGATTTATAATCTGTTCGTATTTCTATTTGTAATTTTGACTTATATCTTTATTGTATTAACAACAGTATTGCTCACAATTATCTTATTTCTAATGGCATATCCAAGAGTTATATTGCTACTACTGTTGCTGCCTTTTCAAAAAAATACTCTATGAGTTTTATAATAAGTTCTTTTGAAAATAAGTCTTGACTTTTAACAAAAATAATTTATCAGAACTTACAAACATGCATGCAGAAAATAATGAATTTTAAATGTTTAAGAAAGCCAATGGAAAAGGAATAAGAATAAAAGGTAAAATCAAGTCAAGAGTGAGGTTGTATACATAAGACGTTTGCCCTGCAGTTTTATATACTTGCTAAAGGTTAGTCACAAATTTGACTTGAAGCTTTCTAGAAACCAATCAAAAGAGAGAATTGTGATCAATATCTCTAAGGTAAAAGGAAATGAGTTGCTTTGAAGAACCATATTAACTATTCATGAAACCAAGGTCAGGAAACATATTTTTATATATTCTTATAAGAAAGAAAGATGGAAAATACTACCACAGAGTAAAGAGTTTCGTAGGACTATTTTATGTAATGTCCTTAAATTTGGGAGATGCCCTCTTGCCTTGGTACAATGTAGTAATGAGCATTTTTGTAAGGATGGCTATCTATACTATATGATCCAGTCATGTCTTAATGGGCTATTTGGTGCAAGAAGAGATGTCAGAATATCTACAGAGGGGAGGAGCAACTTTAGCCCTACAAAAGGCCCCAAAACTTCAACATAAGCTCCTTGGAATTACCACTTCAATTTAGCTCATGTTCCACTTATTCTCTTTGCAAACTGATGGCATTATTTCTCCCTGAGTACAAAGATCCTCATTTTCCCACATGTTTTAGCCAAGCCATCCCCTTTCCAGGGGTAAGAAAGGACGAAGTAGGGAAGGAGAAAGACTATTTCTTTCTTTTTTTTCTTTTTTTTTTTTTTTTTTAGAGAGGTTTTGCTATAGGGCGCGTGCGCTCGCCAGACAGACAGAGAGAGACAGAGAGATAGAAAGTGAGAAATCACCCCCCAGGGGGAATGGCCATACCGCAATCCCTTCTCCTCCATTCTCCTCTCGGGATCTTGGGCACGCATGCACGCATGCACACGCGCCCGGTGTGAGTTTAAGCCACTGGGTCCGGGACTCGAACCACGGTTGACTACGTGGGAGTTCAGCGACATAGCCATTACGTTAACTGCTGGTCCCGAGAAACACTATTTCTTACGTGTCTCCTCAGGGCTTACTAGTTGATTGATCAACAAATACTTGGTCTTTAAATATAATTAAAACTTTCTAGCCTAGTCTTTCTGTCATATAATCCTATGTCCTAGTAAATAATTTATTTCCCCATCAAATAACATAGTTTCCTTTCCTTCAACATACTAGTTTCTTCATTTTGCCTTTGAAATCTGACCTCCAATATTTGTTTTGATATCTTCCTATACTATTATGTATAAATTACTGTTGAACTATGAACATTTCCAACCTGACTATAGTTTGGTTTAAAATAGCATTTGTAGTATGACTTATCTTGTCAATTTGGATTTTCATGTGCTTTTAAGAACACTTACAGTTGTGATTTTGAAGATACAGAAGCTTCAGGCAGACATAAGAATGATTATGATTAATAAAAGTCTGGGACCCTTAAAAAATATCATTTTATTTCAGGGCTTATTCATTGGCCTTTCTTGAGCATTAACAGCATGATTATAGATGCTCTGAAAACTATTCTTGACTAGCTACTCTTCCTTTATTCCCCTATTTTGTGTATTTTGACAGAAAACTCTTTTTTTTTTTTTTTTTTTTTTTTGAGAGGTTTTTGCTATAGGGCGTATGTGCTCTCCAGAAAGACAGAGAGAGACAGAGAGAGACAGAGAGACAGAAAGCAAGAAATCATCCCCTGGGGGGATGGTCAATGGTCATGCTGCAATCCCTTCTCCTCCATTCTCCTCTGGGGACCTTGGGCACACACACACACACACACACACACACACACACACTCCCGATGTGAGTTTTAAGCCACTAGGTCCGGGACTCAAACCGTGGTCAACTACATGGGAGTCCAGCGACATAGCCATTATGCTAACTGCTGGTCCTGACAGAAAACTCTTCTTGAAGTGAGGAAAGAACATCGCCATTTTGGAAATAATTTTTGTACCCGCCAGTCCACTTTCTCCTGCTATAACAGAATATGACAGGATGGGTAATTTATAAAATGATAAACTTATTTCTCACAGTTCTGGAGTCTGGGCAGCCAAGAACATGGTCCCATCTTCTGGAAAGGGTCATACCATGATGGGAAGGCAGAAGCTGGAAGTCGCAGGCAGAAAACCAGTCAGACAGAACTCATCCTTTTTCAGGAGCCCACCACTGGATAATGAATTCACTCTCTTTTTAATGGCATTAACTCATTCATGAGGGTATGAATGAATTATCTCTTCCATCTTTTGGGAGATAAACACACATACTTAATAATACAGTCATATTACCATTTTGGTAAGCTTTCATCCATGCAAATGCTAAATTGTTTCTAATTTTGTCTTTTCTCCTGGTTTACCATTTCCCACAGGATTTTTGAAAATACTAGGTTATTTTTGAGGAATACAATATACATGGGAGCTTTAAAAGGTCTGTGGAGTGTTGGCCCCATGGCCTGGTAGTTAAAGGAGCTGGCTCCTACATGGCCACCCATTGCTCAAATTTTGACTTTAGCAGCTTAAAAATACCCAAAATAAAACTGCCCCAAATACTGTAAGGATGAAGAAGAAAGGATTGCAGTGTGACCATGCTCCATTTCAGGGGTCGTTTCTCTTTCTCTAGTTTTCTCTGCCAAACACAGATGTCCTCTGGCAATAAATAAATGAATAAAAACAAATAGAAAAATCATGGAAAAATGCAATTAAAGTTCAAGTTTATTTTGGTGCAATAAATTTTCAAATCAATAAGTTTTTTCTTAATATACTTTTTTATGTAAATTTTTAAGACCGCTTATATACCTTTTCTTCTTGCTCCTTTTTTGTCCCATCTTATATCAGTTAATATAGGTTTTCTCCTTTATTTATATATAAAATTTGTTACTGGAAATTCTATAATACATTTCAATATGTATGCAGGACCCTGCTTGAAACTCACCTTTACATACCTGCCCATCCCTTTTCTAAATTATGTCAGCAGATGTTTATGCTCACATCAGAGAAAGAAGAGAGAGAGAGAGAGAGCGAGCGAGCGAGAGAGAGAGAGAAAGCACTGCGAATGGGTCATGGTCACACATCACTATCCCTTTTCCTCCACCTCTCCCTCATTTTGGGATTTTAGACGTGTACACACATGTGTCTGTCATGCTCTCGAGGCTCCAGTCTGGGACTGGAATCACACAGCTAGCCGTCTGGGATCCAGGTGCTTTAACAACCATGCTATGAAGTGGCCCTGTTTCCCCTTTCTATATTTGTTTTCTCTGACTTCCTTATAAATTTCTCCTGTGAATTTTTCCTTAATAAATCACTTCATATGTGGCTCATTTTAGTCTATTTCTGGGAAGCCCTGCCTAAGACTAGGAATAAAATATGTAATGTGCAGTCCTAAAATAATGCTTGCAGTACATATTTGACTAGATTTTAACTTATCATATATGTAAGATGACATCAAATTTTAGAAAAAAAAGCTTCTTTAGTAGAGGGTGCATGTGCTCACTAGAGAGAAAAAAAGGAGAGTGATAACAATCACTCCACCCCCCACAATGGGGCGTGTCACCCTGCAGTTCCCCTCTCTTCATTTCTCTGTCTCCTCAGGATTGTGGACACTTACACACGTACGTGTGCCAGGCAATTTTCAAGCCTCCAGAGCTGAGATTCGAACTGCTCCAGTCAGCCTGTGCAATTCAGCTCCCTTAAACACGGTGCTGCAGAGTTAGCCCTAAAATACTGATTTTGATCTTTTAATCATTTAAGCTGGGAATGCTGTCATTTTTAATGTGCTATTTTTCACTGGATCAGAGCATATTGGTGCATAGCTTTTGGGGGGATTAAAATATGCTTCTTACATAACCATGACATCATTTTTCAGTCTGAGTGGTGGGTTTGTACTCATCTGTGTATTCCTTGTCCTCAAATATCTTCAGAGGCAGTGCACTTCATTAGGTAATATTTGAGGGTGGAGCAAAGCCTATTAAAATACATCAAAATAGAGCTTACTGGCCACAAGAAGGCAAAATTTACCCACATAGTCCATATTGGAGTACTCCAATGAATTTTGTATTGACCGGTGGAAAAAAATAATCTAAAAATATATAGAAATAAAGGGAGAAAAATGTGTCTTTCTTCTGATAATGTTTTCGGTTTGAACTGTTGAATGTTTTAATGAGATGTATCCTTTCAGCCAAGATATTTTGCATGCAAACCTCTTGGTATACAGTTTCTGACTTTGATTTTCTCCTCCTTAGACTTCTTACATTATATTGAGACTCAACGATATATTTGTCACCAGGTAAAACGGTTAACAGTTTATAGATGTGAAATTTATTTTACAACATTATTGTATACTTTCAGATCACATGGAGAAATGTCAATTGGAAGCAAATCATCCAAACTGTATCATTGAAATGAGGGGACTCTTTCACTGGTTACCCTCCTCTGAGCGACCCTGATTCATAAAGACAAGATAGAGCACACTAAGTGTCCTTTCTGTGGATGTGGATCGGCCTCTGAAGAAATATGAATATCCTCTTTTGGGACATGCCCTTGTCACACAGTAGAGCTCCTTGAACGATTTCGGTTGATCAGTTCGAGAAGAGATGGTTGAGACTTCATAGGTATATACCAGTGAATAAAGTAGAATGTTTATAAATTTAATTTATCTTTATCAGCTGTTCTTTCTGTTTTGTTCCTCATTGGATCACTTCTTGAGATAATTTATATTTATATCTGGTGAGTAAAAATAAAAGTTACAAGCAAATCTTTAGTTGCCATAAATTTTATACTGATGCAAGTGAAACCCATCTATCCTTTATACCTCTGAGATAGACCTCGAGCTAGACAATAAATGATGTATCTTATTACAGTAAACATTTGAAAAATAACATTCCACTCTCTATTAAATTTTAACATATACATATATCTTTTGAGTTAGTCTCTTCACTTTTAAGAATTATTATACGAAAATAAAAGTGATCACATGTAAAATGCACATATACCAGGGCTTATTTTATGCTTGATTATAATCAAAAAAGCCCAGACAAAATCTAAATATCCACAAACAGGGTAAAGGTACATGGTAATAGAAGTGAAGGTGCAATTAACAATTGAAAATATTTTGTAGGCATTAATATAGATGAGTTAAAGCAATACATTCTTACTGAAAAGATATATTTGATATGTAAAAAGGCAGTTGTAGAAAAATGGATATTGTATGAACCAATGTTTTAAGAGAAAAATCTCTCTACATTAGTATGAGCATAGTGGCATACCTCAAAGAATACACACTAAAATTTTAACATTGGATAACTCAGGGGTAGCAGAGCTGAGGAAGAAGTGTTGGCTAATAACATTTTAATGCTTCTATATTATTTAGCATGATACAGCAAGTGCACATTTCTTTTGTAATTTTAAAAAGGATAAAGTTTTTTTTAAAGAAAAGTGAGGAACAAAAATAAATAAATAAATATCTGCTTCTTTTATCTAAGAGATTCTTTTATGATAAAATTATTCTCTTCTAGGGTAACTATACCTATTTTTCTCTAAGGTGTTTATCTTTGGCTTTTGACACCAGATTCCTTTTGGAGTATATAAGTAGAAAGATTTATGTCAGACTTATTTATATGCAGCACCCACAAATAGTAGTACGTGAGGTGGAATGGTGGAAGGAGTTATGTAAAAATGGCCAAATGAATTCTTATTTTCCATGTCAGTTGACAAAGAACAGAGATAACCTAGGTGATCATTTCACAGATAGCACTGAAACTTCCCAACTCCTCTGGGCCCCTGCCTTGTCTGGACATGTAACAGGACCACTATATTCTCTTTCCTTAAGGTAGGCAAAGGCATGAGGCTCTGGATAATGACATGTGAGCCAAATTGGTTAGTATTATTTCCAGGTGTACTATTTAAAACCACAGCATGAACTTTTGTACCTGAGTGATAAGTTACTAAAGAAATTTTGACTGTCTTTTTTTTTTTTTTTTTGGTAGAGGTTTTTGCCATAGGGTGTGTGAGCTTGCCAGAGAGAGAGTGAGAGAGAGAGAGAGAGAAAGAAAGAGAGACAGAGAGAGAGAGAGAGAGAGACCAAAACAGAGACAGTGAGAGGGAAAGTGAGAAATCACCCTTCAAGGAGGATGACCACATCACCATCCATTCTTCTCCTCCATACTTCTGGAATTTGGGGCATGCATGCACATGCACCTGCCATGATTTTCAAGCCACTGGGACTGGGACTCCAGCCTCGGTTGGCCATGTGGGAATCCAACAATGTGATCACTGAGCCACCTGCTAGACCCATTGATTATCTTCATGTATTTTAATCTGATGCACTAGAAATTGTCTGATAGTTTTAAATAGAAGACACAATTTTAGAATTACCTATGAGATTAAAGAATTTTCCAATTCCATAAAATGAGCTTTTTCATGAGATTGATCTAGAATCACATCATAGCTCAAATACTTGGTAATATGGTACAAATTAATCCACCTCTCTTGGGCTCAGTTGCCATCAATAAAATGAAAGTATACATACCTGTGTCACTTGCTTATGTGAATTAAATGGAATAATTTACATGATCCAGTGCTTTATACACAGTGTGTTCAAAGATTCAGTCATTTGAAAGATTCATGTGAAATCTTCTAAGTGAGAGTAGAGAGAAAGAGAGCTTTAAGATAAAAGAAACAACACTATTATCCCCAATTTAACTAGCTCTGTCCATTAAGGTTCTGGAATAATGCTGGAGATGATATAATCCCTTTGGAATTTTAAATGTTTAATTGAGTTTATAATATTTATATTCTCATGGGACAAAAGTTAAGGATTTATCTCATGTGGCTCAAATAAATACATTTGACTGAATTCTACTTAGTTCTCCTTCATTTTAGATTCCTTTAGTTAATCCTTTCCCAGTTTGAGTTTCTTGCCCATCATCTTCTACCACACAGGTGCTAATCTCTAAGGTAGAAGGAACATTGTCCTCTCATCTGCAAACTCTCTGCTTCCATCCCAAGATAGCACCTATCTGAAGAGATCTGAGCAGTTGCAAGAGAAATTGGCATACAGGTTCTCGCTTGAAAGTCTCACACTCCAAAATTCTGTAGGTAGAAATGCAGACCAGAAAATGTTAGTAGTTATGGTTGGTGGATATTGGAGAGGTTCATGTATTTCACTCACTCACATATCAATTGGGCAAAGGGATGGAAGAGCTGCCACATCAATCAATTGAACGGCTTATTTAGATAAATTCTTCCAAACCACCGAGAGTCAGAATGAATGTGCTTAGTCATTTAACTTCCAGCCACAGACTTTAGAAAAAAGTGTTTTACTGTCACATTTGGACAGATTAAAACAATTCATACTTAAAAGATTCGGTGGTGGATGCCTAAATAGTCTAGTCTGAATGAGTATTCCAAAAATATGATGTGTTTCCATTCACTTTTGCTAGACATTGACTCAGGAATGACCAATTCTGGACATCGATTGGTATATAAGACTTAGTCTCAGAGGCACTTCTAACAAAAGTTTTCCCTCTCTTTCCATCTTAAAGTGAGTCAAGATAAAGCGTCATTCTTCCTATAAATTTTGTCATATTTGGATATGATGCTTGGAGCTACTGTTGGCACTTTATGACCACGAGGGCATCATTTTGAGGACAAATCTGACACACCGTAGACTTTGATAATATTAACTTCTGATTTTACTGATTCTGAAATTTTATTACTAGATACTTTTAGTTTTGTAAGGTCATAACTTATTATTTTAAAAATCTGAGGGTTTTTTGTGACCTTAGGCATATAAACAGATGCGTAGTTAGATTAGAATAGAAAGTTTAATTTGAGTTAGTATTCATAATTACTGAAGAATTAAATATTTATTGAGTTTATAACACGTACTTTTTCAAAAGATAGCCAATGGTGAAGAACACAGATGTAGGGACCAGCAGTTAGCGTAATGGCTATGTTGCTGGACTCCCATGTAGTCGACCATGGTTTGAGTCCCGGACCCGGTGGCTTAAACTCACACTGGCGCTTGTGCCTGCGTGCCCAGAATCCCGAGAGGAGAATGAAGGAGAAGGGATTGAGGCATGGCTATCCCCTCCTGGGGGGTGATTTTTCGCTTTCTGTCTCTCTGTCTCTCTCTGTCTTTCAGGCAAGCACACGCGCCCGATAGCAAAAGCCTCTCAAAATAAAAATAAAAATAAAAAAAAGAACACAGATTTAAACTATGCTCTTAGATTTTACAGTTGGATAAGTAGACATTTAATCTTCAGTACAACCCAGTGTTAGAATCAAGGTAGGATGAGAGTCTTTAAAAAGTTCATGGAAAATGTGTATTACAATAAAACCATGTATGTGTTGTATGTATTGTTGGAAAAGTCATAATGTAATTTTTCTATAAAAAATATGCATCATGACTTTTCTGACAACCCAGTATTTCAAGGTTTTCTGCACTGAAATATATTTGTGCTTTAATTCCATTTTTTTCCACAGACCTTTTAAAGTCTCCTAGAATAGGTTTAAAAATGTATGAGAAGAGTGCATGATTCAGTTTTGTGATATTAAAGGTTTTTCTGAGGATGATTAGAAGATGTAAGTTAGACAGAGGGAGCTGTAACTATTAAGACTACTATTTTGTGGCAAATGACAAGAAGTTACTGGCTGTTGTAATCAGAAAGTCCACAGGGAGTTTCAGACCCAACTACATTTAGAGGCTTAAATCACAGTGTCATGAGCAAAGTCAGTTTGGACAATGGAAGGATGGAATTGCCACTGAAAAGAGTGGATGGGGGTACAAGTGTTAGCAGAAATATCAAGGACCTCAAAAATGAACGTATTAAATTTGAGATAACCAGTTCTATTCTTGGATGGAAAACTCAATGGGATAGTTGGATATAAAAATCTAGAGTTTAGGGAAATCTTCTTGGCTGCAGATAAAAATTCATGTGCTGTTATTGTATATGTAGATAATGTTTAAGGCCCTGAGGCTGGCTAAGATAACTATCGGTGTGAGAATAGACGAGAAAGAGAAAAGGTACAAAGAAGGAGTTTCTGAGATTCTAACATATGAAGGTTGGGGAGATAAGTAACACCAGTAAAGAATCTGAAATGTGCATTGAGCAGCCTATGGATGTAAAACAAAAATCAAGCAAGTGCGGTCTTAGAAGCAGGGATATGTAAATATGAAAAGTGGAGAGAATAAAAGAGAACAGATTTCCATGGGCTCCCTCCCTCAGCCTATAGGCATGTTAAATATTCTGCCTTCTCTTGTGTCAGGGGACAGAATGTGCGTATTCCTAAAAAAGGTCAACTCTTCCTTTTCTGCATTTTCCCATTCTCCCTGACTTGAAAAAGAACGATTTGTGCTAAATAAAAAAGTTGTGCTTTATTTCTTGGATAAAACAAGAAGATAAATGAACGATACTATAGAAAAATAAACACACAACCACTGCTCCTATTTCCTTCCTCTCTAATCCTTAAGCCTGCATTTCAAGAGGTTGGCTAGGAAACTAAAAGTTCTGGAATGTATTACGTGGTCCTCCAGATCACAACCCTCTTCTTTCACCTTCCCTGACCACAGGTGACTGTTCATCCAAATAGTTCAGTATCTGCTTGTAGGTGTTCATATTTCTTATAAAATTTCACAGAACTTTGCAAGGTGATTGTTTTTAATTCATTCTTTTCATCATAATGCAGGCATGTACCCTCACATGACAGATGGAAGGATGTGAGAAATGGTCAGTGAACAAAAGTCTAGTAATTGGGATAGCTGACTCTTATTCTTGGATGAGTCATTAACAAAATTTCTAATAAGGAACAGGTAAGCTTTGAATTCAGACCGTCTGGTTCTAGAACCCAAGCTTCCAACTAGGGCTCAAACTGCCTCTTGTACTCCTGTGATGAACAAGTCAACACATATGGTAGTGATCTGACAACTTTAAAAGCCCTGGGCGTGTAAGTACTGTTCCCTATTAGTCTTCTTGTTTCAAAGATCAGTCAAGAATATCTGGAGAACACTTACACCCAGGATAGCCTGTTAAAGACAACTTCTTAAAAATCCTGTGTGTGCCTATGTATGTATTATTGTGTATGTGTGTATATTTGTATCTCTGAATGAGTGTGTATGTCTGTTAAATCCTGGTTGCTTTGGATTGATTTGTTTAATCTGTTTAGAAAATGTGTTTCTTTCCTAAGCATTCATTGGCCTTGTTGTCACTAGATGGCAGAAACAGATCCTACTTCTGTGGGAAAATGAGAGTTCATTTTGCATTCGGGAAGGGCACAAAAAAGCTTCCCACAGACAATGTTTACAGGCTTTCTTTATTTTGACATTTCTTCTGAATACATTAATGTTTTTGGAAATTCCCTGTTAGGTCCCCTGCAGGGGTCTACTGCAAAGTGATCTTGGCTTACACAGAAAAAAGGCTGGTTTGCATTATGCATTTCACATTTCAGTTTATAATTTTAGAATCCAATACTACTTTATTTAAGACGGGGGGGTGGGGAGTGGGAAGAAGGTGGAGTTAAACGCTAAGAAAAATCAAGATGCTCTGACACATTACTAAAGCATTTCCACTGAAATATCTCATCTGAGCCAGAGACGACTTTATTATAATTCCTACTCTTTAGGGTAAGAGGAGTTGACAGTGAAGGTGTCAAATATAAATATATTTTAAAATTCTCTATGTGACTTTCAGTACTGGAGAGAGGATTTTTTTCTTTCCCCTTTTGATCCAGATTAGTTACTGCTTCAGAAACTACTAATTTCTCAAAAAATTAAATGAGACAGTACTTTTATAAAGTCAAGCTGGTGCTCTTAAGGCTATGTGAACAATGTTTTCATACTATCTAAATAATCAGTGATCTTTAGTTGCTTTGTACACATGCCAAGTATGACCTTCTTTAAAAATACCTCAATAGAGCAGCTAGCAGGTGGTGTGAAGGGTAAAAGCACTGCATTCCAACATGGCTGACGGTGGTTTGAGTCCCAGACCTAGTGGCTTACTTTCTCTCCTCTCTGGTCAAGTTTTTTTTTTAAAAAAAACATAAACATAAACACTTTTTTTAAAAAAAATCCCTCAATAGAAATGGCTTAATTCAGAGAAAATCATTGCAACGTGTTCAGACTGAAATTATACATGAAAGATTATGTCATTTATGGATGTTTCCATGTCTCTTTGAAAACTCTTTCAAAACAATCTTATCTTCAAATTATTTTGTTCCTCTTGCAAATTATTTTAAACTCCATTAGACTAGATGATCCATGGAAAGGACAGTGTTAGCAATATATTTACTTGTTCGAAATATAATTTAAAAATATATGTTTCATGTAGTTGTGGCTGAGGGAATTCCAAAGCCATAGGAAGAAATGCTTGGTGGATTGATTTACATCCCAATACCCAGAATGCTTTTCCAGCTCACTGCTGTTTAATCTAAGTCAGCTGGTATCAGAGCCCAGGGAACAAACAGCACTTTTGACACGCTTCTTGGTGCGTGTACTGAGTTCTTTTTCTACACTAAGTTCTTTTTCTACTAAAAACTCAAAATTTCATCTCTACTGTGAGTGTTTCTATAAAGAGACGAATACTTTTAATCTGCATTTTCTTTTCAACTTTCCTCTGACCTGTCTATAAAAATGTTACTCTTTTATTGTGTTAAAATTCTAATTGGTAAGTAAGTTGAGAACTACTGATTACTTGAATATACATTAAATTGAATAACTTGTGACTCGGAACACAAGGGAGAATCGAAAGAACACATTCTTCTATTTTGGCAGAGGTCAAGTTGGAGAGTCCAGGATACATTTAGGAGAGTCTGCAGGTTTGGTGACTGGAAGCTGATGGTGTCTCATGTAAGTCGAGGATGTAGCAGATCTTTTTTACTATGATTTTTACTCACATTTAATTATTGCCCATCTCTACAGCACACAGTATGGCTTTCCAAAGTATACATGCATTATGTGATTGTTTTCAAATGGTATTAAGGTGCTGGTGAGTGTGAAAGTGTGAGTTTTCTGGAATACATGCCAGGACTGGGGTCAAAGAGGAGTCAACATTGGCTACTTGATCTTAGCCATTACTGCTAACGTTTTAAGGCATGATGTTGCATTGTGGATATGGCTTATTTTCTTTATTCATGATAAGGTGCATACATGTGCATACACGCGTGAGACCAAGAGAGGGAGGAGAGGGTCTACACGGTCGGGCCACACACTACAATCCCCTACCAGTCCTCCAACCCATCTGATCTTGGGCACCTGTTCACATGTCTGGTGCATTTTTCAGGCTGACTGGGGCAGAGATTTGAACTGCAGTTGCCATGGGGAAATTTGCCTTTTCATAAGCAGCATGATACAACCATACCATGGACCGTCCTATAGATTTGTGTATATGTGTGTGTGTGTGTGTGTGTGTGTTTAAAGTGTTTCCAAACGGTGCATGCACGTGCCAGAGAGAAGCAGAGAGCGAGAGCAAGAGGAAATGTGCAGCCCTATTGGGAACGGTCACGCTACAATTTCTTCTCCTTCCTATCTCACCCCTTTGGGATTTTGGGCACGTGTACCAATGAGCTTGGCATGCTTTTCAAGCTGCTGGGTCCAGGATTCAAACCATGTAGTCCATTATATAGGATCCAGCTTCCTTAACCACTAAGCCATGCGCTAGCCCAGGTATGGTTTCTAAGGGTCTGTATTTTTTTTAAAAAAAGATATCGACATTTTTGCAGATTAAATTATGATAGTCAGAAATTGCTTTAAAAGGGACCAGCAGTTAGTGTAAATGGCTATGTCACTGGACTCCCATGTAGTCAACCACAGTTTGAGTCCGGGACTCACTGGCTTAAACTCGCGCCGGGTGTATGTGCTCATGTGCCCATTATCCTGAGAGGAGAATGGAGGAAAAGGAATTGCGGTGTGGCCATCCCCCCTTGGGGGTGATTTTTTGCTTTCTGTCTCTCTGTCTCTGTCTTTCTAGTGAGCACACGCGCCCTGTAGCAAAAACCTCTCCAAAAAAAAAAAAAAAAAAAAAAAAAAAAAAAAAGAAAAGAAAGAAAGAAAGAAATTGCTTTAAAATAACATGAGAAAAACACAAAGGGGAAACAGATGAAATAAAATCGCCATGTGTTAATAATGATTAAATCTAGACAATAGATATATGGAAATTTCTTCTACTTATTCTGTCTACCCTTGTTTTTATTGAAAATGTTCTACAATAAAAGGTTTTGAAAAGAGAAATGAGGAGATAAATCATAAGAGACTTGAGCATTTGACTTCAGTCTATATTTTCCTTCCAAAAATGTGTTGATATATGTCCTTGGGTATTTTACCATACAGGTCTGTGTGGAAGAAAATTGTTTTGTCGATTAGTAGATGAGAAAAGGGAAGCCATGCAAATTTCTCTTGAGTTATGTCCTCCATCTACTCCTGTTATTCAGTCTCTCCTCAATTCCATAACTGCTCTCTCTCTTTTCGCCCTATCCAATGGTATGAAGACAGTTTCTTTCATCTCATACAAATGGTCTTGAACTTCATTTCCTCTCCTTACCACTGTCTCCTCTTTCTCTCTTTCATAAGAATCTTCAAAAGATTGTCCACACTTTCTGTGTTCTCTTTTTACCTTACCAGACATTGTTAAAAAAATAGTGAACAATGTAGTGCAGATTCAAATAAGAAAGTGATTATCTTTTTTTTTTTTTTTTTGGAGAGGTTTTTTTTTTTTTTTTTTTTTTTTCTTTTTTTCACTATAGGGCGCGTGCACTTGCGAGACAGACAGAGAGAGACATAGAGACAGAAAGCGAGAAATCACCCCCCAAAGGGGTGATTTCCCTTCTCCTCCATTCTCCTCTCAGGATCTTGGGCATGCACGCACACGCGCCCGGCGTGAGTTTTAAGCCACTGGGTCCGGGACGTGAACCGCGGTCGACTACGTGGGAGTCCAGCGACATAGCCATTACGCTAACTGCTGGTTCCCGAGTGATTGTAAAATTAATACTCATCCATCAGCATCTATGAAGAAACAGAATATTACCAGGGCCTTAGCATTTCTATGTTGGTCTTTAATTTACCCTTCTTATGCTATATTGTATATAACAAGATAAACAATGTATCAAATTTTTTTCATGGTGTTCTTTATTGTTTTACCACTATGCATGTGTTACTAAACACTATTGTTCAGTTTTATCTGAATGCATTTTATACATTCAGTCATACTATAGTACTTGGCTGCGTTAAACTTTTAATACTCAACTCTGTTTTGAGATCCATTTATGTTTACACGTGTGGCTTACTTATTTTTATAACTTAATTCTTACAAAGCTGTATGTCTCCACTTATACTGACTATCCACACTCTATGGTAGAAATTGAAAAACTGGAGGACATAAAGACATTGAAAGTTGTCATGGACACTAGAGACAAAGTGGAAGGAGAGTGAGGGAGAAGAAGAGTGCAGGAAAGATAACTTAGGGAGAAAATGGAGAGGTAAGATATCTGTGGGACACAGACATGGTTTACTATCTGTTGATGAGGCTGTGTATAGCATTCTCAACTGAACTGAGGTGTATATCATGCTGGGTAAAGTCTGTTTACAATCTAAATGATGTATAGTGATTAAATGTATAAATAATAATAATGATAAAGGAAAAAATAATAATAAAGAAAAGAACACAGTTTATTTTTACAAAAATTGATGTTTTATCATAGATTCTTTTCCTTTTTTGTTCTTTTGAATTTGCTATGGGGGGACCAACAGATGGCGGAGTGGTTATGTGGCTGGACTCCCACATAGCCAACTGCAATTGGAGTCCCAGACTGGGCAGTATAAAACTCATACGAGGTGTTGTGTGCATGCATACCCAAAATCCCGAGAGGAGAATGGAGGAGAAGGGATTGCCATGTGGCCATCTCTCCTGGGGGGTGATTTCTCACTCTCTGTCTCTGTCTCTCCAGTGAGCACACATGCCCAAAAGCAAAAATCTCTTGTTAAAAACAAAAAAAGCAAAAAGCTATAGGGCATGTGCAGTCATCAGAGACAGACAGACAGAAAGCGTCCTGGGGGTGGGGGTGGAAGATGACCATACTGCAACCCTTTTTCTTCCACTCTCTTCTTGGAATTATGAGTATGCACACACATGCACCCAGCATGTTTTTCAAGTTGCCATGTCTGGTAATTTTAGCCAGGAGGGATCCAGCTAAGTTCAACATCACCTCAGCTGGTCCCATCATATTGTTATACCGTAGTTTATTTTATTGTTCATATTCATTTGTATCTAGCTTCTGTGCTTTTCAAATTAATGCTGTGTCTATGCATATTCTGAAATATATGTGCATGTAGTGAAAGTGTGTAAAAATTCTCTGGGATATTTATGGGTGACAGAATACATGTTTCTGTTATTTATTCATTTATCTTTCTATCTATTTATGATGGAGAGTACATGGGCACTCACAAACGAGAGAGAGAATGCGTCGACAGTATTTCATCATGCCGCCATAACCTGTCCTCCATCTTTTAGCACCTCATGATCTTGGGTGCCCATGTGTGTGCCCAGCATGTTTCAGCCTCACCCAGGAATCAGAACCTGTGTTCAGCACGTTGCTTCCAGCTCTGTTGTCCAGCATACTATGAACTGCATTACCTAGACTGGGCCAGGGTGTGTCTTTTTGCCTTTGCAAGGTGAAGACAAATTGTTTCTAAGTGCTCTATAATCAGCTGTATTTAAGTGTTCTTGGAGTTTCATATTCTTGTCAATATTTAATATTGTGTGTACGTTTCTTTTTACATCATTTCCTTCTCTTCTCAAAGACCTCAGAAATGTTCTGGTGTCTTCTTTGACTTTTAGTTCATCAGTATTTAGCAAGAGGCTTTGAAGGGCTAAGCACTGTCATGAGCACTGAGGTTACAAGGAGGAACCAAACACTAAGGTGTGTGCCCTTACTACCTGATTATCTTGGGGAGATGAACAAGTAAGAATCACAAAATAAATAAAAGATAAAAAAGAAAGTTAAAGCAGAATAAAGGGACATGGTGTGGCAGTACTCTTTGGATTGTAGCTAAAGAATTAAATACAGCCATCCAGCTGAGGTGACATTTGACCAGAAACTTGACACAGGGAGGAAGCAACCCCTGTAAATAAGCATGGGGAACACGTCCTAGCCAGGAGGCAGCAGCAAACGCGATGCACCATGGCAGACAGGCATGTGGCATGAGTTTCATATTTTTGTCGATATTTGATATTGAGTGTACGTTTATTTTTAAATAATTTCCTTCTCTCAAAGACCTCAGATGGCTCCATAAACCACTCAGGATAAAATCTGTGTCTTACTATCACAGCGTCTAACATCCTCCGCCTCCTCTTGGCGCATCATTGCCCTCGTCCGCCCACTTTCTCATGTGCTGTGCCCTCACGGGCCACTTCAGTCCTCTCTGAAGATGCCACATGCCTGTCTGCCATGGTGCATCGCGTTTGCTGCTGCCTCCTGGTAGGACGTGCTCCCCGTACTTATTTACAGGGGTCACTTCCTCCCTGCATCATGTTTCTGGTCAAATGTCACCTCAGCTGGATGATTTTATTTCTCTAGCTAAAGTCCAAAAAGTACTGCCACACCATGTCCCTTTATTCTGCTTTAACTTTCTTTTAAATCTTTTATTTATTTTGTGATTCTTGTTTTTTTTTTATTTTTTAGCTTATTAATCCTCTCATGAAAAATCACTGCAGATAGTCCCTGCAGAATCTTTACTCCTTCGACCGCTGTCCAGTTTCCAGCTCACTTTTTGCCAGCACCAACATTGGCCTTTGCAGTCCCCCTGACTTTCTTCATTCTGTTCTTGCGTTCCTTTCGCTGTTTTCTTGACGTCTTTTTCTTCTCAGAAAGGCCATGTCTTGCAAGTCTATGTTTGGGTTCACTTTTCTTCGCATAGTCCAAAGAATCGTAAATCATGCCAAAGCCAGTTGTCTTGCCACCACCAAAATGGGTTCTGAACCCAAACACGAAGATGCCATCTGGTGTGATCTTGTACATCTTTGCTAGTTTTTCCCAAATCTCTGCCTTAGGTACTGTTGCCTTCCCGGGGTGAAGGACATCAGCGACCATTCGTTTCCTCTGAAGTCGTCGGTTGGTCTTGAACTCCCTGGTTCGGATAGTTACTGTGTCATTCATGATGGCGGTATATCCTCAAGCAGCCAGGGAGAAAAAACCTGATTCTTACTTGTTCATCTCCCCGAGATAATTAGGCAGTAAGGGCACACACCTTAGTATTTGGCTCCTCCTCGTAACCTCAGGGCTCAAGACAGTGCTTAGCCCTTCAAAGCCTCTTGCTAAATACTGATGAACTAAAAGTCAAAAAAGACACCAGAACATTCCGATGAGATGTGACATGGTGGCAAGCACAGGGAAATGGTCACTCTGTCTGTGGGTGGCTCCTCACAGTCACCACCTGGACAAAGTACTTCAGCTGTTTGTATCTCACTTACCTTAGGTTTAGACTGAGTATCCCAGTTCCATTTGCCTCATAGTGTCACCATGCAGATTATAAAAAAAAACAAAAAAACAAAAAACCAAAACAAAACAAAACATGTATTACACAGAAAACTTTTGTTCTTAGTGCTGATCCTGATACTTGGTTTACAGTAAGCACTCAGTACGTTCTTAACTCCTATAAACAGCCCAAATCAATGCAATTTATAAATTTCACAACTTATTTTGGACATTTTTACTGAGTTTTCCTACATGCTAGACATTTTGCTGAAGACTGTGTTTATAGTGATTAATAAGACACAGATCTGCCTTTAAAACTACTGCAGGAGACCAGAACCTAAGGATATATTTATCATTTAAATAATTTTGAACTAACCTGCAATTTATTATTCGCATGTCCAACACTCAAAAACACTTTTGAAGAATAGCGTTTTTTTTCTTTTTACTTTATACATCTGTAAATAGCGACTCAAATTTCCACCAGGGCTAAGAAAGTTATATTTATTAAAACTCTCTAACTCTGACAAAATCCTCCTTTCAGCTCATATACTATTGATCCTTAGTTCAATGAATAGTAACATAAAAATCTAATAATTATGCTCCCACTTCAAAATCAGTGGTTTATGAGCATAGGAAACAGTCGATGATAGAATCAAGACATTGCCCCTTCACCATTTATCTTACTTTAAATGTTATCCATCTTTTTGTGAGTTGAGGCAGCAATGAGAAAGTTGTGGCTGATAGCTTAAAATAACTTAGAAGTGTTCAAAAAGTATACATGACCCCACAGCCCAACTCTTTGCCCCAGTATGTGCTCAGGTAAGCATCAATCAACATCTCTTGGAATTAAAGAATTCTCAAGAACTTACCTTTTTCTTTTTATTTCCATTTGAAAAAAACCCACAAAGCTCCCATTATATATTGCTTGATTCCTTGTCAGCTCATGAATGCAAATTATTGGTTGATTGCTGAATCGCTGATTTCCATGTCAGAAAAAAGTTAATTTTCAAAAAGCAACCTAAGGTCTAGGCTCTGTGGTGCAGTCGAAAGCATAACTGGACTGTGGAACTGGATGCCACATGGTAACCATGGTTTGAACCCCTGGCCTGGTCAGCTTGAAATGCATCAAGGCTGTGTGTACATGCCCAGGATTCTGGCCAACTGGAGGACAGGAGGAAGGGCATTGAGTGTGTCTGCGCCTCTTGCTCTCTTTTTTCACTCTTGTGTGTAGGCATATGCTCTATTATGAAGAAAACAGGAAAACAAAGCAAGCTTAGCACAACCTTTAAAGTCGTTCTGATATGTTCTCCAGGAAATTAGCAATACCTCATGTCTTAGAATTATTGTAACTCAGGCAGCATTAAAGTTTCCTCCTTTCACCCCAGTCCCCCAAACATCATTTCCACCAGTTGCTTAACAGAGTCTAAAATACATGCCAGTAGAATTTCTTTGGATCCTAAAAGTTCTTTAGTCTTCTAGAGTCATGTATACAAATAAAAATTATATTGAAGGAATATAACATCAATCTTCATTCTTCTATCATTTTGGTCTCTGAGACATTTAATGCACTTGTGAAATACCTGGCTCTTGGGACCAGCACTTAGCGTAATGGCTATATCGCTGGACTCCCATGCAGTCGACTGCTGTTCGCATCCCGGACCCGTGGCTTAAAATTCACGCCGGGCGCATGTGCGTGCATGCCCAGGATACCAGAGGAGAATGGAGGAGAAGGGACTGGGGCGTGGTCATACCCCCTGGGGGCTGATTTCTCGCTTTCTGTCTCTCTGTCTGTCTGGCGAATGCACGCGCCCTGTAGCAAAAACCTCTCCAAAAAAAAAAAAAAAAAAAAAAAAAAAAAAAAAAAAAAAAAAAAAAACCTGGTTTCTGGAAAGAGTAGAGATTATGTGAGGAGAGGGCATTGTGAGAGCCAGGACAGACACTGCATTAGGAGCTGAAGACGATGCCAGAGGCCCTCGCTCCCCAACGCCATCGCCCCAAAGAAATGGGGTAAGTGCAGAGGTCTCTATACCATGGCTCCTACAAAGGCCATAGCCCGCAAATCCACCGGTGGTAAAGCAGCCAGGAAGCAACTGGCTACAAAAGCCGTTTGCAAGAGTGCGCCCTCTACTGGTGGGGTGAAGAAACCTCATCGTTCCTGGCCTGAGTCTGTGGTACTCAGTGGAATTAGACGTTATCAAAAGTCCACTGAACTTCTCATCTGCAAACTTCCTTTCCAGCGTCTGCTGTGAGAAATTGCTCAGGACTTCAAAACCAAATCTGCACTTTCAGAGCGCAGCTATTGGTGCTTTGCAAGAGGCAAATGAGGCCTATTTGGTTGGCCTTTCTGAAGATACCAACTTGGGTGCTATCTATGCCAAACGTGTACCAATGATGCCAAAAGACTGCCAGCTAGCACGTCGCATACGTGCTTAAGAACCCACTATGATGGGGTTGGGACCAGCAGTTAGCATAATGGCTACGTCGCTGGACTCCCACGTAGTCGACTGCGGTTCGAGTCCCAGACCCGGCGGCTTAAACTCACGCCGGGCGCGTGTGCATGCGTGCCCAAGATCCCGAGAGGAGAATGGAGGAGAAGGGATTGCGGCGTGGCCATCCCCCCTGGGGGGTGATTTCCTGCTTTCTATCTCTCTGTCTCTCTCTGTCTGTCTGGCGAGCGCACGCGCCCTATAGCAAAAACCACTCCAAAAAAAGAAAAAAAAAAAAAAAAAAGAACCCACTATGATGGGGTTCATTTCATTTCATTCTCAAAAAACATTTTTTTTTTTCTTTTCTTCATGTTATTGTTGGTTCTGAATGTTAGATTTTTTTTTCCTCCATGGAGTCGAAAGGTACCTAAGTATATGATTGCGGGTGGAAAATAGGAAACAGATATTGGGTATTGGCAGTTTTTCCAGTTTTTTATTTGTATGTGGATTTTTAATATAAATGCAGGGATGTAAAGCATTAATGAAAGTCAGAATGTCTCGGTGAACAAGTTTCAGCAGTTTAACTTTATAACAATTGTAAATGAACCTGTTCAATTTTCCTGGACAATGCCAGCATTTGGAGTTTTTTAAAACAAGTAAATTTCTTATTGATGGAAAAAAAAATAGCCAGAGACAAAAGTGGCATATTTTATACTTTTCCTTATAAATTTCCACAATAAAATGCATTTAGATCTGTGACTAGTCTAACAAAATGTGTCTATAATTCTAAAATTTAATAATTTTTAAATTTTTAAATGTATTTTTGAATTAAGTGGATTTTCATTACCACTGATACTCTTTTTAATAGAATTATTTTATCTAAATTTATTATTATTATTTTCCACTTTGATTGGAGAGAGACAGAGAAAGAGAGAGGAAAAGTGAGAGGGAGATCTACCAGGTCTGGAACTTGAACCATGGTCAGCTATGTGGGAGTCCAGCACCTTCTACCACCACGCCACCTGCTGGCCCACCACTTTACCTAATAGGAAGACAGGATATTTGAGAAAAATAAATTTAGTCTCATTAAGTGTTTCCTTTGACACAAGAAGCCCTTAATTTCAATAAGTATTTCCAATTAAGTTTGTAAGTCAGTTCCCAACTTTCTCCCAAGTAAATTGTTAGTGATTTTGACACATGGAATATTGCTAATATCAGCTTTTAAGTGAGTAATTGTAAACAGTGTCATGCTTTTCCAATAGTTTTAGCCAAAGATATGCCACTAATTCCATCGTTCATTTATTTTTGAACCTATAGGCTTCAACTTGTCCTAAAAGATTTTATGAGGGAAGCCTCATGGATGTTTTTAAAGGAAAAAGCTTAATATTGTCATTAGCAAACTATAGGTATAATGCTGGTGACTAAAAGATGTATGACACTCCTAGGGATGAGCTGGAAATTTTATTCCTCTGCTACAACCAAGTAGAGAAATCAGACTAATGCTGAGAAAAGAGAATAGTGTTCACCTGAGCACATCTTTTTTTTCTCTTTTTTTAAGAGGTTTTTGACTGAGAGTGTGTGTGTGCTAGCCAGGGAGAGAGACAGAGACAGAAACAGTGAGAGAGAAAGTGACAAATCAATCTCCAATGGGTTGGCCATGCCACAATCCCTTCTCCTCCGTTCTCCTCCTGGGATCTTGGGCACACATGCACATGTGCCTGGCATGAGTTTTAAGACAGTGGATCTGGGATTTGAAGCTCGATCAGCCATGTGGGAGTCCAGCAACGTAACTGCTATGCTGACTGCTGGCCCCACCCATGTACATCTTTTAAGTCATTATGAACTAGGCTCTAAATCAATGAGAAAGGCAACTTTCTCATGGTCAAGAAACTCATACCTTGTTCTCAACAAAGGCAAGGAAACAATCCTTTAATAAACAACATTTCAAGCACTCTAAGAGAGATCAAGGAAGGTTCCTAAGAACTTTCAGCTGTTCTCATGAGGAACTTCCAGTTGAATACTATTCCAGGATTTGGGAGAAACAGGACAGTCCAAGAAGTAGAAAACACACACTCATCAGAAACTATGCTGGGTGGACCAAGAAGTCTGGTAAGGCGAGAACTGGAAGATGTCGAATAATGTAGGGGAAATGACTGGAGGGAGCTTTGTACAACCCACTTTGGAGTATGGATGCCTTCCTATAGATTGGAAAAACCCTAAGAGTTTTAGAAAGTTCATTCTGGGTACACTTTGAAAGATACCCAGTGAAGTCAGGGTGATGTCACTCTACTCATGGTAAGAAATCAGGAGGAAACCAATTCAGTGGTGCTAGTAAATATGGACAACCTAGAGGAATTTGCAAGTTGCTTGAGGTAAGTGACTGACTGCAGAATGAACAGAAGGGGAAAATCAGATTTCTGATTTTCAAAAGAATAATGAAGTTTGAAGATAGTTTGAGGATAGCAGTATTTTGACACAGCATATGGAGAGTAAAAGAGACATAACATGTGAAAGGGTCAAAGAGAACCCGTAGTTTGAACACACTACCTGGAGACTAACAGGACAAAAAGACAAACCACACAGAGAGGTTACTAACATGGATGGATAGCTCTATAAAGAGATTGGATGAATGATACAGAGTGTCTGAAGCTGTCAGGAATAGAAACGAAATTCCATAGACAGTAGTGTGAGACTAAAACTGAACTAAGAGGCGAATGGGGAAGAAAATCAAGACTTAAGCATTTCGCTTATAAGATTCCAAGTCAAACATAAGTAGAAGAACCAAAAGAATGTTACATCATCAAAGGAATGGGAGAAAAAAATTCGAAGATTTGGGAATGGTAAATTTTCTTTACTAAAGGTATCTTTAAAATCAAAGGAAATGAGAATTTAAGAGTGTCCTTTGGACTTTGTGACAAGAAGTGATGATTGATCTTTTATTTTTAAAGAAGCTTCTGTCTTAGAGCATGTGTGCTTGCCGGAGAAAGAGAGAGATAAAGACAGTGAGAAGAAAGCGAGAAATCCCCTGCCGGGGGATGGCCACACCACTATCCCTTCTCCTCCATTCTCCTCCTGGGATCTTGGGCACGTGTGCACACAAATCGTGAGTTTGAAACCTCTGGATCTGGGACTCGGCCATGTGGGAGCCCAGCGACATAACCATTATGCTATCTGCTAGTCCTGTGATAATTGATCCCAACAAAAAGCAATTTTAGTAAACAGAAGTCAAATGTTAATAATTATGATGTTTCTGGGAGTGGTGGAAATTGAGAGAGTGGATGTATAGTATTCTATAAGAAACGTGACTCTGAAAGGACAATAAATAAAATAGGTTCAGCCATGGTGCTGTTCATTGCTAAGAAGCTGTAGTCTGCAAGTTGAGACCACATGGGAGACCTAGATTTGATTCCCGGGCCAACCTAAAGGCCAGGCATAGTAGCAAGAGCTTGTAATTCTAGCAGCTTTGGCAGGAGGTTAGTAACATGGTGAGACTCTTTCATTAGTAGGAAAAAAGCAGTCGTCTCCTCATAGCCAAGTGGCTAAGGGAGTTGGATCCCACGTGGCCAACCACAGCTCAAATCCAGGCCTCAGCAGCTTGGAAACCATGCGATCACATGTGTGAATGCCCCATATCCTGACAGGATGGAGAAAAGGAAGAGAAGGGATTGAGGCATGACCACACTCAGTTGAGAGGTGCTGTCTCCTTCCCCCTCTTTCTCTGTCCCTCTATCTTCCCCTGGTGAGCTCACAAACCCATTGGTAATTTAAAAAAGATAAAAAGAAAAAGTAGACATTAGGCAGGCAAAATATATTTTTATTTCTCCAACTTTTATTGTTTTCTTTTTTTCTAAATGACAGACGATTGAATAATCTAGTTCAGAGGGGAGGCATTAAATAGTAAATGGCGGGACTAGCAGTTAGTGTAATGGCTATGTCACTGGACTCCCATGTAGTTGACCACAGTTTGAGTCCCAGACCTGGTGGCTTAAACTCACGCCAGGCACATGTGTGTGCGTGCCCAAGATCCCGAGAGGAGAATGGAGGAGAAGGGATTGTGGCGTGGCCATTCCCCCTGGCGGGTGATTTCTCGCTTTCTGTCTCTCTGTCTCTCTCTGTCTTTCTGGCAAGCATACACGCCCTATGGCAAAAACCTCTCAAAAAAAAATTGCAAATGACATGTAATAATCCTCCTTAATTATGAGATATATACATTTCAATAAAAGTAGGATATATCTCAGAATGCAGGTAGTTTTTTATATTCAACACTCGAGGAAAGACTGGCTATTTTTTTCTGCTATGTTTTCAATCAGTGTAAACTCAGTCATTGAACATAACCGTTGATCTAAATGGGAGGCAAAGGCCTATTCTTGAACAGGAATGGGGTCATTTCTTTCCTTGAAGCCGTATGAAATAAGATTATAATATTAATCTTATAATAAATAATAATAAATAAATAAATAAATAAATAAATAATAAAAGGCATGAGGCAGTAAATGGAGGAAATAAATTCCAGATGACCCTAGTTTTCTCTAGAAAATACAAGGCAGATACCTATTATGAATAAGTAGATAAGCATTTAGTACTCCTTCAAAAGAGAAATGAACTTTGAACCGGAAAATCATACTAATTAAGGACTTTAAATATTACTAATCAACCTGGAGGGCACTGTTAAAATAAAAAGCCATATTATTTGTAAAAGCACCATCGAACATAATGATTTTGTAGTTTTTCTTAAAACTGTCAGTAACTAGAGAGGGAGACTGAAATGACTGAGCTTATAAGGGCTGCCTGTTTGTAGGATGGGGCAGAGAAAATACAACACAATGTCAAAAGTTTAATGGAAAAGTACAATTAAATAATGAGCATATTGGGTCCAGCTGATGGTGTAATGGTTTTGCCGCTGAACTCCCATGTTGTTGACCATGGTTTGAGTCCCAAACTCAGTGACTTAAAACTCACACCAGGTGCATGCACATGCATGCCCAAAATCCTGAGAGGAGAGTAGAGGAGAAGGGATTGCAGTGTGGCCATCCCTCCAAGGGGATGCCTCTTTGTCTCTGTTTGTCCGGTGAGTGCCCATGCCCTATAGTAAAAAAATTCTCTCTCTCTTTAAAAACAAACAAACAAAAGAAGTTGGATTTATTTTGGTGCAAAACGTTTTTTAACTCATGCATAATTTTTTCATAATATGTATTTCCCATAAACCATTTGAAGATCCCTCATATGCTCGAGGGACTTGCGATGCTGGCAACAGAGAGATTATGTCCTTGAACAAGTGTTCTAGGCTACACAGGGGGGAGATGAGACCAAGAAAAAACATGCAGAGGTCCGGAAGAGAATCAAAGGCAGTGTGGAATACCCTTGGAAGTGGAGACGCACTCAGAGAAAGGGGGAAAAGAAATAAGCACTTTCACATGTGCTGGAAGACACATCAGCGCTACCATGGGAGCTGGCTGATTGAGAGAAGTAACAGTGAAGACGAAAATGGCAGCATGAACGTAGGAGTGCTATTTTATAAAGCAAATCAATTGACTTTATTTGATAAACGGGCAGTGCTGTCTTTCAGGGCAAAGACTATAATGACACAAAGTAGAGAAATAGACAAAAATGAGTGGAAAAGAATAAATCTGGGTAATATATCAGTGAAGGTTCATTTATCTATGGCAACTGGGAGAAGAAGATAAGCTTGACTCTTTTTTCTTAGGTAATTTCAGTAATCTGAAGGCATAGGGACATTTTTGAAAAGCTAATTGAATGGGTGAGGCCAGAGTGGAAATAAAATGTCCTAACCTCCTGAAAATCTATGAAGAAAAAAAATCTACCAAGTTTTTTCCCCATTTCTACGCATAGTACAACAGATTATCAGAAGCAATATGCAAATAAATGCTTTGTTGCGTAGATGTATTTATTTCATTCAGATAGGACACCACGACTCTATTTCATGTTCTTGGTTTAATTTGTATGGAAAACATTTTCCTTAAGTGTACTAAAAAGAAAGTAAAGTTTCTCCAGAAAAGGATTATTATATATAAAATAAGTGTTAGCTAGCTGCTTCTGCACGTGGTAGCATTTACAATTGTGCCATACATTGACTGGGGTAGAAATAAATGACTTGCGAATGGATTGAACAGTGACTCTCTTATTTGATGTGAATCATGCATTTGATGTGCACATACTCTTAGTCTAGGTCACGGAGCCACACTTGCAGACTGGCCCCTACTATTTTGTTGTTCTCTGGGGGCCACAACTCTCATCAAGCAATGCTCCCTGGACAGCTGGTTCTGCCACGAACCATCTGGAGTTCCTACTCCCTTAGCGATGCCCATTACAGGAAAGTTTCACGTCTTCAACTTCACCTTTAGGGAATCTATATATCATTTAATGAGACATCCAATAGCACATGTGCAGGTAGATATTGGCCCAGAGAAAACATGTTTGCAGGAATTCTAACAGTTTTATTTTAAGGGAGATTGATTATAACCACATCAAAAAAACTATTAAGATCAGGAAAGGTCTATCCATAGAGCAAAACACAAGCACAAAATGAGCAATTACTATGTGCCAGGAACTGTGCTGAGGGTTTTAAATGCATCACTTCACTACTCTGTAAAGCAATTATTTACAATTAAAAGTCCGGAATTTGGGATTTCCATAAATTAGGTAACTTCCCCAGGAAATGGCAAACAGTGCTGTAAACTCAGAACAATATGTGTGCATTTGTTTTTCAATTTGTGTTTATTGAAAACCTGCTGGGTTTAGGATATCATTTTGGGTACAGGGGATGAAAAGATATATAAACAATATATCTTCCAATCAAGTATTCACACTTGACTAGACCAGATGAATATGTGAACAAAATTCTATAATATAATATGACAAGTTCCAAAATAGAAATGTGTATACAATTCTTTGGGGGCAAATAGTAGAATTCTTTTTTTTCCTGAGAAAGGAGAAAAAATATTTTGTGGTAGAGTTGAATTTTGAACTGGCCTATACAGTATGTTTGGCTTCTGCTAAAAGAATTTTATATATACTGAAAGGATACAGCTAGAACAATTTGTTCCTACAATTTGAGAAAGCTTACAAGTATCATTTCTATCTTTCTTTGTTGAAAAATTTTTGTCAGAGGGCAGGTTTGTGCATGTGGGGGGGGGAGGGAGGGAGAGAGAGAGGGAGAGAAAGAGAGAGAAAGTATTCTTTACGAGGAATGGGCATGCCACAAAAAATAGTCTTTCCTAAGGTGTTCAATATCCAGAAACTACCTGCATTCTGAAATACCTCTTTTGATCTTTATTGGCATTATATATCTCATCTCATAAATTAAGAGGAATATTATATGCCATTGATTTATTTACTGTCTCCCCTCTAAACTGGGTTCTTTCAATCATCTTCCATTTGAAAAAGAAATAAAAAATGCAAAAAATAGAAATAGGATAAACAAAAGCATGTTTTCCTTGTCTTATAGCAACTTTTTTTTCTTTTTATTTTATCAATGGGTGTGTGAGCTCACCAGAGAGAGAGAGAGAGAGCGGGAGAAAGCACCCCTCAATGGAGTGTGGTTATTCCTCAACCACTTCTCTATCATTTTGCTCTCCTTTCAGGATTTTGGGCATGTGCGTACATGTGCCCGGCTTGATTTTCAAGCCTCGGTGTTCGAACTCAAACTGCCTTCTTGATCAGGTGGAATCCAGCAGCCTTAACCACCACGCCACTAGCTAGCCCACAAGCTGGCATTCCAAAAAGTTTCTATTGCTTCTTCATGCTTCTGAAAGGGAGAGGGGAAAAAAGAGGGGGTAAGTAGTATAAAATAGACAGTAAAGAAAGACAGATGGAAAACGAAAAGAAAGAGATTAGAAATAGAAATTAAGAAAGACGAGAGGAGTCCAGAAGAAATATACGTAAAATAAAGATAGAAGCAAAACAGGATTACACATGACGTTAGAAATGATTAGAAAATGAGTAAGACAAAAGCTGTAAATGAGGAAGGAAGATTAAAGGACTGGAAGTGAAATTAAGGAGAAAAAAAATCAGTAAAGGAAATGAAGAAATTTGGATGAGAAAGCAAGGAAAGCTTAAAAGATACTATTGGACTGGTATTTTCAGCTGCTATAATAAAAATAATTCATTATGATAATGTACATAAAAAATAGAAAATGTGGGACCAGTAGGCAGCATGGTATTAAGGTGCTGGACACTCCCACATGGCCCACTACAGTTCAAGTCCCGCACCTGGTGGTTTGCATTCTCATTCTCTCTCTCTCTCTGGTCAAATAAAATAAATGAATGAATAAATAATTCTTAAACAATTTAAAAAAATAGAAAATACTTAGTGACAGCAGCTTATATCAAGAATGCCTAGAACATTTGTTGGCCTACAAGGTAGATACAACAGCAACCTCCAATGCAGTAGATAAAGGCCATGAGAATAGTCACTGGTAGATTTCAAGCATTTTGTTTTCTTGTTATGTGCCTGAGTCCTATTTTGAAAAGAACAGTCAGTGATGCCTATTTTGGAGTCTATCTTCTGCAAATAAAATTTTTAACTTTTTACAGAGAATAAAAGGCTCTGGTTCAGAATTTTAAATAAGGTATTCAATTCATATCTCAAGGTATTTTTTTTTAAATCCTAGTATTCTAAGCCTTTAAAAAATGGCCAAATGGATGAACTTTCTGAAAACGGAGGACAGCTTTAAGAAAGTGGTTCTATAAGGGCTTAGTGAAAATTCTGTTTCTGTTTCTTCAGAGATGTTTATGTTTCAGTCCCACACCCACCCACGGTGTTCTGGTGGATGCTGTTCTGATGTCTTCAGGGTGTGTGTGTGTGTGTGTGTGTGTGTGTATGTTTATGTTGTTATTGTTATAATAGAAAGACTTTGGGGTGTGGTAGACTTTACCGACTCTATTGCTATAAACTCTTGCTACACATAACAAACAGCCGGTCGGAGACATGGCAAACATTGTCTGTATTCTCTGTGCACTTGGCAGGGATTTTTCATATTGTACATTATTGGCTCTGCTGTGTGATAGCACAACAGGGCCTTTGTACGGCTCTCAGCAGAGCTATTTATATACTGCGGCTCCACTAAGCATCCTTCCCTCTGCTGGTGTTCTTCCACAGGCTCAAAGACGTAGTGATTCGCCCAAATAAAAGAAGTATGGATTGACATTGCTCAGAGCACAGGATGCTGAAAAAGGCAAAACGAGTCTTTGGATAACTCACGTTAAGTATCAGTATTTTCAGTTGAATGGTAAAAGGAAGGTTAGCCCAAAATGAAGTAAAAAGGTATTTCTTTCAAGCAGGCCAGGATAAGTAGATCGATTTGTAAACACCTGAACTGGATGCTCTAAGATGCCGTTGTGTCAAGGGCCTTGGACTCTGAGCCCATGTGGTTATCAATCCTTTCCATCAAGGAACTCTTCAGATCAAAACTTAAAGAGATGAATCTCAAAAGGCCCTCTTTTGTTACTTATGGTCACTTTTTGAAGGGGGTTATTAAAAAGTTAAATTACATGGTTATACACACTACCCAATAAGGAGGGCAAATGTAAAAGCCATTAACAAAAAACATAGGAATAAATGTATTTTCCCTTAGATTTATCTTATTCAAATTAGTGACTAACAATCTAAAGCTGACAGTTAAATTTCCTACGATGACACAGTTATAATTTTCCTTCATATATCATATTTAGGTTGACAGAGGATTTTATACATTTGAAGCTTTACTTCCTTCTCAAAATTAGCCTGAAACATTGATATTTTCCTGAATTTATTTAGAATTCATCAGGACCATTACATTTGTACTTTTATAAGGACACCTGGTTGACACGACGTTCCTGCATTAACTGGACATGGGATGTGCTCTCTGTTATCAGATTCAACCAAACAAGAGCTTGCCTGCAATCTGACATTTGTATTCATATTAAATGGTCTGATATTTGGATTCGCTCATATTCAGTCATGCCATGTTGAACAGCATGACTTTAAAAATAGCATAAAATACATAAAAATAATAAGGGAAGGAATACTATCAGAATATGATACTCCAGTTAATGTCATACCAACCCAACAATATAAGAAATGTCAATTTTCTGTGGTTAAGGCAGACCGCAGATGTGTGTGCAGTCCCCGAAAAAAAATGATTATGTAAAAGAGTAATGATCTGTTATTTGCTATTTGTTCACTTTTTGGCTAACTGTATAAAAGATCAGGGAGATCCAGGAAGAGTAAATTTCTGGTTCTTTTTGGCACACTAAGGTAAATACTAAGAGGAAATAGGAAAAAAAAAACAGATCTCAGATTTTCAAAATAAAGTTTGATCATGTACTTGCTTAATGAATGACTCTATTTTGATGAAGAAAGAGCAGGTATTTATATTTGTCAAACATAGTTAGAAATTTATTCTCATCATGAGGCATTTAGAAAAATCTCTCTTCCCCGAAATATCTTTCTAGTTGTTAGCTGGCTTGTCTTTCCTATTGAGCATAAGAAATAATGTAAGTATGAACATTTAATTAAGTTTTTTATTAAACAAAAACAGCTTAATAGACTATATGATCTGAAAATTTGTTGAGTTAGTAAAAAAGATAAAGATGTCATATAGTTTGCATTCCAAATTTCAAATTCTATGGGTACATCCAAATACTTATCATAATAAAATGATATCAAGTAAGAAGTCAACTGAAATTGAAATCCAGAGGATTTTTATACACATAAGAGAGCTATAATTAAAAGTTGATTCCTAATTTGATTCCTCAAGACATTGTAGAATGTTTTCCCCTGAAAAATAATTATTTTATGTTCTTAAAAGTAGAGCATAGGAGTTTTTACCAGCAGGGGCCAGCAAGTGGTGTAATGGTTAAGGCACTAGACTCCCACATGATGGAACGCAGTTTGAGTCCCAAATCTGGTGGCTTGAAATTACTACAGATGCATTTTCAGGTGTGCGTGTTCAAAATCCCGAGAGGAAAACGAAGGAGAAGGGACTGCAGCATGGTCATCCTCCCTAGGGGGTGATTTCTTGCTTTCTGTTTCTCTCTCTGTCTCTCTTTATCTCTCTATTGAGTGCATGCACCCTATAGCAAAAATCTCTCAAAAATAAATAAATAAATGAATGAAAGAATAAAATAAGACCAGTAGAGCTGTGAACTAAAGTAAACAGAGCTTGGTTATCCTTAAATGACTTCTCAGAGTTGAAGTACACCTTGTAAAATCATAGCCTTTTAAACATTTAAGAAAAATGAATTCTCCTGTCAAATATGTGTGAAAAACTCTGTATGTTGTAACCCTCTCTCAAAATTCAAAAGCTGTATTAACATATCAAACCCTTTGGGAAATTCCACAATCAAGGAAATTGTTTACTCTTCTTAAACACAACTTTTAAAAATGTATTTGACCATGAAATCATTTTATTACTCAGTACTGAGGAAAATTTGCATTTCAGATGACACAATTTAGGTATGCCAACAGACAGCAGAGAAGAGGAGCTACATTTTAAAAATGAACTAGCCCTCGTTATGTCCCTGGGCTCTCACATAGTCGACTAGTTTGAGCCCCGGACCTGGAGCTTAAAATGCATGTCAGCACATATGCATGCCTGCCCAGAATTCTGAGAGGAATATGGAGAAGAAGGGATTGCAGTGTGACCACCCCCTTGGGGGACGGTTTCTCACTTTCTGTCTCTCTGCATGTGCCCTATAGCAGAAATCTCTCTTTAAAAAATTAACTAACCGACAATGTTAAAGATGAACAGATTTGTCTTATTGAAGCCAACCCAGAACTTGCTTTTGTATTTTTTCTCCAGAGATAAATCAAATAAATTTTGAAAACAATTTATTTGAAAATTTGAAAAGCAATGAACTAGCCTACAAAGTTTTAAGAGATATACATTATTATCTTTTTTAATATTCACCGTGAATATATCCAGTCCCCAGTATCTTCGTTTTTGAGATTGAGAAAGTAAGGTTCAGAGAGGTTTAGTTACATCCTTTGTCTGCAGAAGCCATACAGCTAGCTGGGTCAGAATTCCAAACCAGGTCTATGTGACTTCAACGCTTATCAGTACAAATCTTCTCTCCTCTCCTCTCCTCTTCTTCCCTCTCCTCCCCTCCCCTCCACTCCTTCTCTTCCTCTCCTCTCCATTACTCTTCTCTCCCTTCTCTTCCCCTTCCCTTCTCTCCTATTCCCTCCTTAAAATGTTTGCTGCACAGTTAAGCCCACCATTTAATTTTTGTTCCTCTATATAGGAAATAGAATAAATGACTCTCTTACAGAAGTAAGAAATAGTCCATGATCACTTTTTATGATTGCATAGCCATTGAGCTCATACTATTTGTGTCATGAAATAAGTTACTTTTCAAGATGGACAAAAAATATACTATCATGACAATAAGGAGCCATTTTTTTTTTTTGAGAGGTTTTCGCTATAGGGCACGTGCGCTCGCTGGACAGACAGAGAGAGACAGACAGATAGAAAGCGAGAAATCACCCCCCAGGGGGGATGACCACACAGCAATCCCTTCTCCTCCATTCTCCTCTTGGGATCTTGGGCACACACGCACACGCGCCCGGCCTGAGTTTAAGCCACCGGGTCCGGGACTCGAACCACAGTTGACTACGTGGGAGTCCAGAGACATAGCCATTATGCTAACTGCCAGTCCCAGGAGCCATGTTTGTTTAGAGCCCAGATGAAGAGTGAAGAAACTTTGGAATTTCCTGCTTCCCACAGGATGAGATAAACGTGCTTTCTCTTCCCCTTGTTCTGACTTAGACTGCATGGACCATTATTATGGTCACATGCTTGCCTCTTTCCCACGGCCTGCCTTTCCTTACATCTCCAGTGAGCTAGCATCTCCCCACCCCTTCCTGTAAATAACCCTCCACCTATTCCATACCCCATATGAAGTGCTGAAAAAGACCTGCAAGAGAGAATCAGACACGCAGGTGATCGTCTCAAGTCCTTCATGCTGCTTGGTGGCCTACAGTCTTCTCTGTCCTGGACTATGC
The DNA here is from genome assembly GCA_026018925.1 of Tupaia tana. NCBI lineage: Eukaryota > Metazoa > Chordata > Mammalia > Scandentia > Tupaiidae > Tupaia > Tupaia tana. The sequence continues at coordinate 79,136,424 of JAKSZU010000006.1, forward strand.
CACATCCTTTCTTTCTCAAACTCCTTGTAATAGTTTGTCA